>JAIUJO010002693.1:37500-42500 GCA_023846275.1 Vanilla planifolia | reverse complement strand
GAGAAGTAGAAGAAGAAGAATAAGAAGCAGAAGTAGAAGGAGAAGAAGAAGAACAACCAAACGAAGAGGCGCAAGAATAAAAAGAGGAAGTGGAAAAAAAGAAGAAGAAAAAAGGGAAGAAGTCAAAGAAGTAGAGAAATAAGAAGAAAAAGGAGGAGTTGAGGAAGATGAAGAAGAAGTAGAAGAAGAAGACATAGAAGATGAAGAAGAAGAAAAAGAAGAAGAAGAAGAAGAAGCAAAAGAAGGAGAGGATGAAGTAGAAGAGGAGGAAGAAGAAGAAGAACACGACATAGCAGAAGAAGAAGAAGGCGAATAAGAAGAATAAGAAGAAGAATAAGTGGCAGAAGAAAATGAAGAAGAAGGAGAAGAAATGGAAGATGAAAAAAGAAGAAGAAGAAGAAGAAGAAGAAGAAGAAGAAGAAGAGATAAGAGAATAACAAGAAAAAGAAGTAGAAGAAGGTGAAGTGAAAGAAGAAGAAGAAGAAGAAGAGAAAAAAGGAGAGGAACAAGAAAAAGAATAAGAATTAGAAGAAGAAGAAGAAGAAGAAGAAGAAGAGAAGAAGAAAAAAAAGAGAATGAAGAAGAAGAAGAAGAAGAAGAAGGCGAAGAACAAGACGAAGAGGAGGAGGAAGAGAAAGTAGAAGAAGAATAAGAAAATGAATAAAAGAAAGAAGAAAAAGAAAAAGAAGAATATAAAGAGGGAAAAAAAGAAACAAAAAAAGAAGAAGAAGAGGAAGAAAAAGGAGAACAACAAGAAGAAAAACAAGTAGAAGAAGAAGAAGAAGAAGAAGAAAGAAGAATTAGAAGAAGATGAAGAAGAAGCAAAAGAACAAGAAGAAGAAGAAGAAGAAGAAGAGGAAGAAGGGAAGGACGAAGAAGTAGAAGAAGAAGAAACAAAAGATGAAGAACAAGAAGTAAAAGAAGGAGAAGAAAGAAGGAGAAGAATAAGAAGAAGAAGAAGAAATAGATGGAGGAGAAGAAAAAGAAGATGAAGAGAACAAGAAGAAGAAGAAGGAGAAGAAGAAGGAGAAGAAGGAGGAGGAGAAGAAGAAGGAGAAGAAGAAGAATGAGAAGAAGGAGAAGAAGGAGGAGGAGAAGAAGAAGGAGAAGGAGAAGGAGAAGAAGAAGGAGAAGAAGAAGAAGAAGAGAAGAAGAAGTTGATGGAAGAGAAGGAGAAGAAGAAGAAGAAGATGAAGAAGGGAAGGAGAAGAATAGGTATAAGAAAAAGAAGAAGAAGTGGAAGAACAATAAGAAGAAGAAGAGGAAGAAGAAAAAGAAGAAGAAAGAAGGAGAATAAGAAGCATAAGACAAAGAAGAAGAACAAGTTTAAAAAGAAGAAAAAGAAGAAGAAGAAGAAAATGAAGAAGAAGGTGAAGAAGAGGAAGATAAAGAAGAAGTAAAAGAAGAAGAAGTAGAAGAAGAACAAGATGAAGAAGAAAAAGAAGAAGAACAAGAAGTAGCAGAACAAGAAGAAGACGAAGAAGAAGAAGAAAAAGAAGAAAAAGGTGAAGAACAAGAAAAAGAAGAAGTAGAAGAAGACGAAGAAAAATAAGAAGATGTTGAAGAAGAAGAAGAGCAAAAAGGAGAGGAATAAGGAAATTAAGAAGTAAAAGAAGAAGAAGAAGAAGAACAAGAACAAGAATAAGAGGAAGAAGAAGAAGAAGAAGAAGAAAAAGAAGAAAAAGAAAAAGAAAAAGAAGAAGATAAAGAGAGAAAACAAAAACAAAAGGAGAAGAAGAAGAACACGAGGAATAAGAAAAAAGAGAAGAAGAAGAACAAGAAGAAGAAGTAAAAGAAGTGGAAGAAGAAGAAGGAGAAGAAGAAGAATGATAGGAATATGAAGAAAAAGAAAATAGGGAGGAAGAGTAAGATGAATAAGTAGAAGAATAAGAAGAAGAAGAAGAAGAAGAAGAAGAAGAAGTGGAAGAAGAAGAAGAAGAAGAAGAAGAAGAACAAGGAGATGTTGAAGAAGAAGAAGAAGAAAATGATGAAGAGAAAGAAGAAGAAGAGGAGGATGTAGAAGAAGAAGAAGAAGAAGAACAAGGTGAAGAAGAAGATGTAGGAGAAGAAGAGGACGAAGAAGAAGAAGATGATCTGGAAGAAGAAAAATTGTAGTAACAAAAATAATAATAAAAAATAGTAATAAAAATAATAATAATAAAAGGAAAAAGAAGAAGAAGGAGAAGAAGAAAAAGAAGAAAAAGAAGAAGATAAAGAAGAAGAAGGAAAAGATGAAGAAGAAGAGGAAAAAGATGAAGAAGAGGAAGAAAAAATGCAGAAGAAGAAGAAGACGAGAAAGAAGATGACGAAGAAGGGAAGGAAGAATTGGAATTAGAAGAAGAAGAAGAAGAAGAAGAAGAAGAAGAGAAAGAAGAAGAAGAAGCAGGATAAGAGGAAGAAGAAGAAGAAGTAGAAGAAAAACATGATGATGATGACGATGATGAAGAAGAAGAAGTAGATCAATAATGATATTAATAATTATGACAACAAAAGAAACAATAAAAATAATAATAGAAATAATAAGAATAACTATAATGAGAATAAGAATAAGAATAAGAATAATAATAATAAGAAGAAGAAGGGGAAGAAAAAGTTTAAGAAGTGTAAGAGGAAGAAGAGGAGGAGAAGGTAGAGAAGAAGAAGAAGAAGAAGAAGAAGAACAAAAAAAAGAAAAAGATAGAGATATAGACGAAGAAGAAGAAGAAGAAGACAAGGAATAAAAAAAGGAGGAAGAAGAAGATGATGATGAAGAAGAAAAATTAGAAGAAGTAGAATAAAAAGAAGAGGAAGAAGAAGAAGAAGAAGAGAAAGAAGAAGAAGAAGAAGAAGAAGAAGAAGAAGTATTAGAAGAAGAAGAAGAAGAAGAATAGGAAAAGGAAGATAAAGAAGAAGAAGAAGAAGAAGAAAGAAGAGGAAGAAGAAGTGGAAGAAGAAGCCAAAGAAGAAGATGAAGAAGAAGAAGAAGGAGAATAATAATAATAATAATAATAATAATAATAATAATAATAGTAATAAAAAGAAGGAGAAGAAGAAGAAGAAAAAGAAGAAGAAGAAGAAGAAGAAGATGAAGACTAAGAAGTAGTAGATGAAGGAGAAGGTGAAGAAGAAAAAAAGGAGAAGTATAAGAAGAAGAAGAAGAAGAAAAAGAAGAAGAAGAAGGAGAAGGAGAAAGAGAGGAAGAAGAAGAAGAAGAAGAAGAAGAAGAAGAAGAAAAAGAAGGAGAAGAAGAAGAAGAAGAAGTAGAAGAAGGAAAAGATGTAGAAGAAGACGCAGAAGAGGAACAAGGAGAAGAAGAAGAAGAAAATGGTGAAGAACTAGAAAAAGTTGAAGAAGAATAAGAAGGAAAAGAAGAAAAGGAAGAAGGGAAGGAGGAAGAAGTAGAAGAAGAAGAAATAAAAGAAAATGAAGAAGAATAAGTTGAAGAAGGAGAAGAAGAAATAGAAGAAGAAGAAGAAGAAGAAGAAGAAGAAGTGGAAGAAGGAGAAGAAGGAGAAGGAGAAGAAGGAGAAGAAGGAGAAGGAGAAGAAGAAGAAGAAGAAGAAGTAGAAGAAGAAGGAGAAGAAGAGGAAGAAGGAGAAGAAGAAGAAAGAGAAGAAGGTGAAGAAGAAAGAGGAAAAGAAGAAGAAGAAGAAGGAGAAGAAGAAGTAGAAGAAAAAGAAGAAGAAGAAGAAGAAGAAGAAGAAGAAAGAGAAGAAGAAGAAGGAGGAGAAGAAGGAGAAGGAGAAGAAGAAGGAGAAGAAGAAGGGGAAGGAGAAGAAGAAGGAGAATAAGAAGAAGACAAAGACAAACAAGAAGAAGACGAAGAAGAAGAAGACGTAGAAATAGAGGGATAAGAAAAGGAAGTGGAAAAAGAAATTGAAGAAGATGAAGAAAATGAAGTTGAAGAAGAAGAAGAAAATGAAGAAGAAGAAGAAGAAGAAGAAAAAGAAGTAGAATATGAAGAAGAAGTAGTAGAAGAAGAAGAAGAAGAAGAAGAAGATGTAGAAAAAGAAAAAGAGGAAGAAGAAAAAGAAAAAGAAGAAGTGCCAGAAAAAGAAGAAGAATCGGAAGAAGAAGATGAAGAAGGGAAGAAGAAGAAGTATAAGAAAAAGAAGAAGAGGAAGAACAATAAGAAGAAGAAGAGGAAGAAGAAAAAAAAGAAGAAGAAAGATGACGAAGATGAGGGAGAAGACGAAGAAGAAGAAGTGGAAGAAGAAGAAGAAGAAGAAGGACAAGTTTAAAAAGAAGTAGAAGAAGAAGGAGAGGAAGAGTATGAAGATGAAGAAGAAGAAGAGGAAGAAGAAGAAGAATAAGAAGAACAATAACAAAAAAAGGACAAGAGAAGAAGAAGAAGGAGAAGGAGAAGTAGAAGAAGAAGAAGAAGAAGAAGAAGAAAAAGAAGAAGAAAAAGGAAAAGGAGGAGAAGAAGAAGAAGAAGTGAAGAAGGAGCAGGAGAAGAAGAAGGAAAAGAAGTAGAAGTAGAAAAAAAGAAGGAAAAGAAGAAGAAGAAGAAGAAGAAGAAGAAGAAGACGTAGAATAAGAGGAAGAAGAAGAGGAAGAAGAAGAAGAAAAAGAAGAGAAAATGAAGAAGAAGGTGAAGAAGAAGAAGAAGAAGAAGTAGTAGAAGAAAAAGAAGACGTAGCAGTAGAAGAAAAAGAAGAAGAACAATAAGTTACAGAATAATAATAATAATAATAATAATAAGAAAAAGAAGCAATAGAAGAAGATGAAGAAAAATAAGAAGATGATGAAGAAGACGAAGAGCAAAAAGGAGAGGAACAAGAAAAAGAAGTAGAAGAAGGAGAAGAAGAAGAAAGAGAAAAGAAGAAGAAGAATAATAAGAGAAAGAAGAAACAGATGAAGATGAAGAAAAAGAAGAAGAATAAGTAGTAGAAGAAGGAGAAGAAAAAGAAGAACAAGAAGAAGAAGAAGAAGAAGAAGAAGAAGAGGAAGAGGAAGAAGAAAAAGGAGAACAATAATAAGAAAAAGAACAAGTAGTAGTAGAAGAAGAAGATGGAGAA
>JAIUJO010002693.1:10000-20000 GCA_023846275.1 Vanilla planifolia | reverse complement strand
AAGAAGAAGAAGAGTAAGAAAGAGTGGAAGAAAAGAAAAAGGGAAAGGAAAAGGAGGAGGATGACAAGAAGAAAGTTTCAGAAGAAGAAGAAAAATTAGAATAGGAGAAAGAAGGCATGAAAGAAGATGAATAAAATGAAGAAGACGAAGAAGATGTAGAAGAAGATGATGAAGAAGAAGAGGAGGAAGAAGAAGAAGAAGATGAAGAAGACCAAGAAGAAGAAGAAGAAGAAGTTGTTGATGAAGAAGTTGTGGAAGAAGAACAAGAAGAAGAAGTAGGAGAAGAAGAAGAAGAAGAATAAGAAGAAGAATATGAAGAGGAAGATGAACTAGAAGAAGAAGAACAACAAGAAGAAGAGAAGAAGAACAAGAAGAAGAAGAATAAGAAGAAGAAGAAGAAGAAAAAAAGGAAGAAGAGTAACAACAAGAAGAAGAGGAAGAAGAATAAGAAGAATAAGTAGAATACCAAAAATAAGACGAAATAGATAAGGAAGAAGATGAAGAAGAGGAAGAAGAAGAAGCAGAAGAAGAATAAGAAAAAGAAGAAGAAGAAGAGGAAGAAACAGAAGAACAAGAAGAAGAAGAATAATAATAAGAAGAAGGAAAGGAAGGATAAGATGAATAAGAAGAAGAAGAAGAAAAAGGAGAAGAAGGTAAAGAAGAAGAAGAAGAAGAAGAAGGAGACAAAGAATAGAAAGAAGAAGCAGAAGAAGAAAAAGAAGAAGACGAAGACGAAGAAAAAGTAGAAGAAAATGAAGAAGACGAAGTACAATAAGAGGAGGAAGAAGAAGAAGAAGAAGAAGAAGAGGAAGGACAAGAATGAGAAGATGGAGAAGGGGAAGAAGAATATGATGAAGGAAAAGAAGGTTAAGAAATAGAAGAAGACGAAGAAGTAGATGAAGAAGAAGAAGGTGAAGTAGAACAAAAAGATGATGATGAAGAAGAAGAGGAAGACAAAAATGAAGAAGAAGAAGAAGAAGAAGATAAAGAAGAAGAAGAAGTAGACAAAGAAAAAGAAGGCAAAGACGAAGAAGAAGTAGAAGAAGAAGAAGAAGAAGAAGAAGAAGAAAAAGAAGTAGTGGAAGAAGAGGGAGAAGAATAAGTAGAAGAAGAAGAAGGAAAAGGAGAAGAAAAAGAATAAGACGAAGAAGAAGGTGAAGAAGAAGAATAAGAAGAAGATGAAGAAGAAGAGGAAGAAAAAGAAGAAGGAGAAGAAGAAGAATTAGAAGAAGAAGAAGAAAAAGATGATGATGATAATGATTAAGAAGAAGATGAAGAAGAAGAAAAAAAGAATAAAGAATAATAATAATAATAATAATAATAATAATAAGATCTAAAATAAAGAAGAAGAAGAAGAAAAGAAGAAAGAGAACAAGAATAAGGCAATGACGTAGATGAAGAGAAAAAGAAGAGGAAGAAGAAGAAAAAGAAGAAGAGGTAGAAGAAGAAGAAGAAAAGGAAGAAGAGGAAGAAAAAGAAGAAGAGGAGGAAGAAGAAGAAAGTGAAGAAGAAGGTGAACAAGTAATAAGAGAAGAGCAAGACGAAGAAGTAAAAGAAGAGGAAGAAGAAGTCATAAAATATGGAGAAGAAGAAGAAGAAGACGAAGAAGACGAAGAAGACAAAGAAGAAGTAGAAGAAAAAGAAGAAGAAGAAGTAAAAGAAAATGATGAAGAAGAAGAATATAAAGAAGAAGAAGAACAAGAAGAAGGAGAAGCAAAAGAAGAAGAAGAGGAAGCAAAGAAGAAGAAGAAAAAAATAGAACAAGAAATACAAGGGGAAGAAGAAGAAGAAGGAGAAGAAGAACGAGAAAGAGAAGTAGAAGAAGAAGAAGAAGAAGAAGAAGAAGAAGAATGGGAACATAATGATGATGAAGAAAAATGAAGAAGAAGAAGAAGACAAACAAGAAGAAGAAGGCAAAGAAGAAGAAGAAGAAGACAAAGTAGGAGAATACAAAGAATAAGAAGAAGAAGAAGAAAAAGAAAAAGAAGAAGAAGAGAAGAAGAAGATGGAGAAGAAGAAGAAAAAGAACAAGAGGAAGAAGAAAAATTAGAAGAAAAATTGAAGAAGAGGACGAAGATGAAGAAGTTCAAAATGAAGAAGAAGGAGAAGTAGTAATAGAAGAAGTAGAAGATGATAATGATGATGATGATGGAGAAGAAGAATATGTTAAAGTAGATTAAGAAGATGAAGAAGAAAGAGAAGTAGAAGAAGAAGAAGAGGATGAAGAAGAAGAAGAAGAAGAGATAGAAGAAGGGGATGACGAAGAAGAATAAGAAAAAGAAGAGGAAAATGAGTATGAAAAAGAAGAAGAAAAAGACAAAGAAGAAGAGAAAGAAGAACAAGAAGAAGTAAAAGAAGAAGTTGAACAGGAAGAAGAAGTTGTAAACAAAGAAGAAGAGCAAAAAGAAGAAGAAGATGATGAAGAGGAAGAAGAAGTCGAAGAAAGAAGAAGAAGAAGAAGAATTAGAAGAAGAAGAAGAACAACAAAAAGAGTAGGAAGAAGCAGAAGCAGAAGAAGAAGATGAAGAAGAAGAAGAAGAAGAAGAAGAAGAAGAAGATGAAGATGAAGAAGAAAAAGAAGAAGGAAAAGATTAAGAAGAAGAAGAAGAAGAAGAACAAGAAGAGGAAGAAGAAGAAGAAGAAGAAGAAAAAGAAGAAAAAGAAAATGAAGAAGAAGAAGGGGAAGATGATGATGAAGAAGGTGAAGAAGAAGATGAAGGAGTAGAAGAAGAAAATGACCAAGAGGGAGAAGAAGAAGAAAAAGAAGAAGAAGTAGTAGAAGAAGATGGAGAAGAAGATGAAGAATAAGGAGAAGAAGAAGAAGAAGAAGAAGAAGAAAAAGATGATGAAGAAAATGAAGAAGAAGAAGAAGAGGAAGTAGGAGAAGAAGAAGAAGAATGTAAAGAAGATGAAGAAGATGAAAAAGAAGAAGAAGAAGAAGAAGAAGAAGAAGAAGAAAGAAGAAGAAGGAGGAGAATAAGAATAAGACAAAGCAGAAGAAGAAGTAGAAGACAAAGAAGAATAGAAAGAAGAAGAAGAAAAAGAAGAAGAAGAAGAAGACTTGGAAGAAGCAGAAGATGAAGAAGAAGACGTGGAAGAAGAAGAAGAAGAAGAAAAAGAATAAGAAGAAGAAGAAGAAGACGAAGTACAATAAGTTGAACAAGAAGAAGAAGAAGAACAAGAAGAAGGACAAGAAGGAGAAGAAGGAGAAGGAGAAGAAGAATAAGAAGAAGAAAAATATGATGAAGAAATAAAAGAAGACGAAGAAGTAGTTGAAGAAGATGAAGAAGATGAAGAAGAAGAAGAAGAAGAGGAAGATGAAGAAGAAGAAGAAGACGAATAAGAAGAAGATGATGAAGAAAAGGAGGAAGAAGTAGAAGATGATGATGAAGAAGAAGAAGAAGGACAAGAAGCAGAAGCAAAAGGAGAAGAAAAAGATGAAGAAGAGGAAGAATAGGAAGAACAAGAGAAGAAGAATAATAATAAGGAGAAGGAGAAGAAGAAGAAGAAGAAGTAGAAGGAGAAGAAAAAGAAATAAAAGAAGAAGAAGACGAGGAAGAGGAAGAAGACAAAGCAAAGAAGGAGGAGCAGGACGACGAAGAAGAAGAAGAAGAAGAAGCCAAAGAAGAAAAAGTAGTAGTAGAAGAAGAAGAAGAATAAGGAGAAGAAGAAGATATAGGAGAAGAAGAAGAAGAAAAAGAAGAAGAAGAAGAAGAAGAAGAAGAAGAAGAAGAAGAAGATGATGATGAATAAGTAGTAGAAGAAGAATAAGTAAGATAAGAAGAAGTAGAAGAAGAAGAAAAAGAATAAGAAGAAGAAGAAGAAGAATAAGAAGAAAACTAAGGAGATGAAGATGAAGAAGAGGAAGAAGAAGAAGTTGGAGAAGAAGAATTAGAAGTTGTAGAAGAAGAAGATGATGATGACAACGATGAAGATGAAGAAGAAGAAGAACATGTAGAACAACACGAAGGAGAAGAAGAAGAATTAGAAGAAGAAAAAGAAGATGAAGAAGATGATAATGATGAAGAGGAAGATGAAGAAGATGAAGTAGAACAAGAGGAAGAACAACAACAAGAAGAAGAATAACAAGAGGAAGAAGAAGAAGAAGAAGAAGAAGAAGTAGAAGAAGAAGAAGAAGAAGAGGAAGACGAAGTAGTAGTAGTAATAGAAGAAGAAGAAGAAGAAGAACAAGAACAAGGTGAAGACTAAGAGGAAGAAGAAGAGGAAGGGGAAAAACAAGAAGAAGAAGAAGAAGGTTTAGAATAAAAAAGGACAAGAACAAGAATAAGAAGAAGAAAAAGAAGAAGAAGAAGAAAAAGAGGTAGAAGAAGAAGAACAAAAAGAAGAAGAAGAAAAAGAAGAGGAAGAAGAAGATGTAAGTGTAGAAGATGGGGAAGAAGCAGAAAGAGAAGAAAAAGAAGGAGAAGCAGTAGCAGTAGCAGAAGAAGAAGAAGAAGAAGAAGAAGAAGACAAAGAAGAGAGAAAAGAAGAAGTAATAGAAGAAGAATAAGAAGAAGGAGAAAAAGAAGAAGAAGAAGTCGAAGACGAAGAAGAAGAAGGAGACAATAATAAAGAAGAAAAACAAGGAGAAGTAGAAGAAGAAAAAGAGGAAAGCAAAAACGAAGAAGATGAACAAAAACAAGAACAAGAAAAAGAAGGGGAAGAAGAAGAAGAAGAAGAAGGAGAAGTAAAAGAAGAAGAAGAAGAAGAAAAAGAAGAAGAAGAAGCAAAAGAATGAGAAGATAATGATGACAAAGAATAAAAAGAAGATGATGAAGAAGGCAATGAAGAAGAAGAAGAAGATGAAGAAGAATAAGAACAAGACAATGAAGAAGATGAAGAAGAAGAAGAAGAAGAAGAAGAAGAAGAAGAAGAAGAAGAGATGACAAAGAAGAAAAAGAAGAACAAGAAGAAGAAGAAGAAGAAGAAGAAGAAGAAGAGGAATAAGTAGAAGTAGAAGAAGAAGATGAACAAGAAAGAGATGTAGAAGAAGAAGAAGAAGAAGAAGAAGAAGAGGAAGAGGAAGAAGAAGAAGAAGAAGAGTACGAAGAAGAAGAAGAAGAGTATAAAGAAGAGTAACACAAAGAAGAAGAAGAAAATAAGGAGAAATGAAGAAGAAGATGAAGAGAAAGATAAACAATAAGAGATTGAAGAAAAAGAAGAAGAAGTCGAAGACGTGCAACAAGAAGAAGAAGACCAAGTAGACAAAGAAGAAGAAGAAAAAGAAGAAGAAGAAGAAGGCGAAGAGGAAGGAGAAGAAAAATAAAAGAAAGAAGACAAAGAAGAAGAAGAAGAAGAAACTGAAGAAGATCATGATGAAGAAGAAGAAGAAAAAGAAGAAGAAGAAGAGGAAGAATAAGAAGATAAAGAAGAAGAAGAAGAAGAGGAAGCAGAAGAAGAAGAAGAGGAAAAAGAAGTTGAAGAAGAAGAAGAGGAAGAAGAAGAAGAAGAGGAAGAAAATAAGGAAGAAGAAGAAGGAGAAGAAAGCCAAGGTGAAGAATACAAAGAAGAAGAACAAGAAGAAGGCAAAGATGATGATGAAGAAGAAGAAGAAAGCGAAGGTGAAGGAGTCAAAGAAGAAGAACAAAAGGAAGGCAAATAGAGTATAAGAAGAAGAAGAAGTAGGAGAAGAAGAAGAAAGAAGAAGAAGAAGAAGAAGAAGAAAAAGAAGAAAAATAAGAAGAAAAAGAAGAAGGTGGTGATAACGAAGAAGAAGAAGAAAAAGAAATAAAAGTAGTAGTAGAAGAAGAAGAAGAAGAAAAAGAAGAAGAAGAAGAAGACGAAGAAGACGAAGACGAAGAAGAACAAGAAGATGAAGAAGAAGAAGAAGAAGAAGAAGAAGTTGAAGAAGCAAAAGGAGAAGAAGGAAAAGAAGAAGAAGAAGTAGAAGATGATGAAGAAGAAGAAGAAGAATAAGAAGAAGAAGAAGAGGAGGACGAGGAAGAAGAAGAAGAAGAAGATGATGATGATGAAGAAGAAGAAGAAGAAGAAGAAGAAGATAAAGAAGAAAAAGAAGAAGGAATAGAAGAAGAAGAAGATGAAGAAGAAGAAAAGAAGAAGACAAAGAAGAAGAACAAGAAGAAGAAGAAGAGGAAGAAACAGAGAAGAAGGAAAAAGAAGAAGAAGATGAAGAAGAAGAGGAAGAAAACAGAGAAGAACAAAAAGAAGAAGAAGAAGAAGAAGAAGGCAAAGAAGAAGAAAACAAGCAAGAAGAAGAAGAAGAAGAAGACGGTGATGAAGTTGAAGAAGAAGTAGGAGAAGGAGAAGAAGAAGAAGAAGAAGAAGAAGAAGAAAAGAAGAAGAAGAAAAAGACAAATGAGAAGAAGAAGAAGGAGATGAACAAGAAGAAGAAGTTTAAGAAAAAGAAGAAGTAGAAGAAGAAGAAGGAGAAAAATAAGAAAAAGATTAATAAGGAGAAGAAGAAGAAGATGATGATGATGTTGAAGGTAAAGAAGAAGAAGAAGAATTAGAAGAAGGAGGAGGAGAAGAAGAAGAATTAGACGAAGAAGAAGGAGAAGAACAAGAAGAAGAAGAGAAAGAAGATGAAGGAGGAGAAGAAGAAAAGGAAGAAGATGAAGAAGTAGAAGAAGAACAAGAAAAAGATGAGGAAAAAGAAGAAGATGATGATGATAAAGAAAAAAGAGTAGATTAAGAAGAAGAAGAAGAAAAGAAGAAAAAGAAAGAAGGAAAAGAAGAAGAAGAAGAAGATTAAGATGAAGAATTATAAGTTGAAGATGAAGAAGAAGAACATGAAGAAGAAGTAAGGAAAGATCAAGAAAAAGAAGAAGAAAAGGAAGATGATGAACAAAAAGAAGAAGAAGATGTAGAAGAAGGAGAAGAAGAAGAAGATGAAAAGGAAGAAGAAGACGAAGAAGAAGAAGAATAAGACGAAGAAGAAGAGAAAGATGAAGAAGAAGAAGAAGAAGAGGAAGACAAAGAAGAAGGGGAAGAAGAAGAGGAAGAACAAGACAAAGAAGACAAAGAAGAAGAAGAAGAAGAAGAAGAAGAACAAGAACAAGAAGAAGGAGAAAAAGAAGAAAAAGAAGAACAAGAAGAAGTTGAAGAAGAAGGAGAGGAATGAAAAGAAGAAGAAGAAGAAGAAGAAGAAGAAGAAGATAACGAAAAGAAGCAGAAGAAGAAGAAGACAAAGAAGAAGAAAAGGAAAGTAGAAGAAAAAGAAGAAGTTTAAGAAAAAGAAGTAGAAGAAGAAGAAGTAGGAGAAGAAAAACGAGAAGGAGAATTAGAAGATGAAGAATAAGGAGGAGAAGAAGAAGAAGAAGATGATGATGATGAAGAAGATGAAGAAGAAGAAGAAGAAGATGATGATGAAGAATAACGAGAAGAACGAGAAGAAAAAGAGAAAGAAGAAGAAGAAGGATCAAAAGAAGAGGAGGACGAAGATGAAGTACATGACGAAGAAGAAGAAGAAGAAGAAGAGGAAGAACAAGAACAAGAAAAAGGGGAAGAAGAAGAAAAAGGTGATGAAGAAAAGAAGAAAAAGAAGAAGGAGAAGAAGAAGAAGAAGAAGAAGAAGAAGAAGAAGAAGAAAAAGTAGAAGTAGATGTAGAAGAAGAAGAAAAAGAAGAAAAAGAAGAAGAAAAACAAGAAAAAAATGAAGAAAAAGGAGAAAAAGAAGACAAAAAAGAAGAAAAAGAAGAAGATTAAGAAGGAGAGGATGATGATGAAGAATACAAAGAAGAGGAAGAGAAAGATCAAGAAGAAGAAGTAGAAGAAGAAGAAGAAGAAGAAGATGTTGATGAAGAAGGAGAGGAAGAAAAAGAAGTAGTAGAAAAAGAAGATGATGAAGAAGAAGAAGAATAAGAAGAAGATAAACAAGAAGAAGAAGAAGAAGAATAATAAGAAGAAGACGAAGAATAAGACGAATAAGAAGAGAAAGAAAAAGAATAAGAAAAGGAAGATGATTAATAACAAGAAGAAGACCATGAAAAGAAGAAGAAGAAGAAGAAGAAGGTGAAGAAGAAGGAGAAGAATAAGAATTAGAAGAAGAAGAAGGAGAAGAGGAGGAAGAAGAAGTTGAAAAAGAAGAAGAAGAAGAAGAAGGAGAAGAAAGAGAAAAAGAAGAAGATGATCAAGAAAAAGTAGAAGATTAATAAGTTGAAGAAGAAGAAGATGATGATGAGGAAGGATAAAGAGAAGAAGAAGAAGAAGAAAAAGAAGAAGATAAAGGAGTAGAAGGAGAAGAAGAAGAGGAAAAAGAAGAAGAAGAAGAAGAAGAAGAACATAAGGGAAGAAAAGAAGAAAAGGAAGAAGAAGTAGAAAAAGTAATAAAAGAAGAAGAAGATTTAAAAAAGGAGGAGAAGAAGAAGAAAAAGAAGAAGATGATGTTGATGAAGAAGTAGAAGTAGTTGGAAAATAAGAAGAATAATAAAAAGAAGAAGAGAAGAAGAAGTCTAAGAAGGAGAAGATGACGATTGAGATGAAAATGACAAAGAATAGGAAGAAGAAAAAATCGAAGAAAAAGAAGAAGAAGAAGAAGAAGGAGAACAAGAATAAGATGATGAAGAAGAAGAAGTACAAGAAGAACAAGAAGAAGAAGAAGAATAAGATGAAGAAGATAAGAAAGAAGATGATGAAGAAGAATAAGACGAAGAAAGAAAAAGAAGAAGATGAAGAAATTGAAGAAGAAGGGAAGAAGAAGAAGAAGAAAAATTCGTAGTAGAGGAAGAAAACAAAGTTGATGAAGAAAGAGAAGGAGAAAAAAGAGAAGAAGAAGAAGAAGTAGAAGAAGAAGAAGGAGAAGTACATGAAGCAGAAGAAGGAGAAGAAGAACAAGAAGGAGAACAAGAAGAATAAGGAGAAGAAGATGAAGAAGAAGAAGAAGAAGAGGAAGAATATGAAGAAGAAGAAGATGATGAAGAAGAAGAAGAAGTAGAAGTATAAAAAGAAGAAGAAGAAGAAGAAAAAGAAGAACATGAAGAAGAACAAGAAGATGATGAAGTAGAAGAAGAAGAAGAAAAAGTCAATGAAGAACAAGAAAAGGATGATGCAGAAGAAGATGAAAAAGTTAAAGATGAAGAAGAGTAAGAATAATAATAGTAACATTGATAATAATAATAATATTAAAAGGATATAGAAGAAGAAGATTAAGAAAAAGTAGAAAAAGAAGATGAAGAAAACAAAGAAGTAGAAGAAGAAGAAGAAGACAAAGAAGGAGAAGAAGAAGAAAAAGAGAAGAAGAAGAAGATGATGTAGAAGAAGTGGAAGTAGAAGAAAAAGAAAAAGAAGAAGAAGACAAAGAGGAGGGGAAAGAAGAAGAAGAAGTAAAAGAAGAATAAGAAGAAGGAGAAAAAGAAGAAGAAGAAGTAAAAGATGATGAAGAAGAAGAATGAGACAATAATGAAGAAGAAAAAGAAGAAGTAGTGGAAGAAGAAGGGGAAAGAATAGAAGAAGAAGAACAACAAAAACAAGAACAAGAAAAAGAAGAGGAAGAAGAAGAAGAAGAAGGAGAAGTAGAAGAAGAAGAAGAAGTAGAAAAAGAAGAAGAAGAAGCAAAAGAATGAGAAGATAATGATGATGAAGAATAAAAAGAAGTAAATGAAGAAGCCAATGAAGAAGAAGAAAAAGGTGAAGAAGAACAAGAACAAGGCAATAAAGAAGAATACAAAGAACAAGAAGAAGATGAAGAAGAAGAATAAGAAGAAGAAGAAGAAAAAAGAAGAAGACGAAAAAGAAAAAGAAGTTCGAGAAGTTCGAGAAGAAGAAGAAGAAGAAGAAGAAGTAGAAGAAGAAGAAGATGAAGAAGAAGAAGAATAAGAGGAATAAGTAGAAGTAGAAGAAGAAGATGAACAAGAAAGAGATAAAGAAGAAGAAGAGGATGAAGTAAAAGAAGAAGAAGAAGAAGAAGAAGAAGCAAAGTACGAAGAGAAAGAAGAAGAGTAGGAAGAAGAGTAAGACAAAGAAGAAGAAAAAAATAAGAAGAACTGAAGAAGAAGATGAAGAAAAAGATAAAGAAGAAGAGAAAGAAGAAGAAGAAGAAGAA
>JAIUJO010002693.1:0-5000 GCA_023846275.1 Vanilla planifolia | reverse complement strand
GAAGAAGAGGAAGAAGAAGAAGAATATGAAGAAAATGACGAAGAAGAGGAAAAGAATGAACTAGAAGAAGAAGTAGAAGAAGTTGAAGAAGAAGAAGAAAACAATGAAGAACAAGACAAGGATGAAGAGGAAGATGACAAAAAAGACTAAGAAGAAGATGAGGAAGAGGATTAAAAACAATTAAAAGAAGGGGAACAAACATATGAAAGAGATAAAGAAGAAGAAGTAGAGGAAGGCAAAAAAGAAGAAAAGAATGTAGAAGAAGAAGAAGAAGAAGAAAAAGAAGAAAAAGGAGGAGGAGAAGAAGAAAAATAAGAATTATGCGAAGGAGGAGAAGAAGAAGAAGACGATGATGGAGATGAAGAAAATGAAGAAGAAGAAGATGATGAAAAAGAAGACAAAAAGAAGATGACCAAGAAGAAGAAGAAGAAGAAGTAGAAAAAGAAGAAGTAGGAGAAGTAGAAGAAAAAGAAGAAGAAGAAGAAGAAGAAGTAAAAAGAAGAAGAAGATGATGAAAAAGAAGAAGACAAAGAAGAAGTGGAAGAAGAAGAAGAAGAAGAAGAAAGTAGTAGTGGAAGAAGAAGAAGATGAAGAAAAAGAAGAAGAATAAGTAGAAGAAGAAAATGAAGACGAAGGAGGAGAAAAGAAGAAGAGGTGGAAGAAGAAGAAGAAGAAGAAGAGGGAGAAGTAGAAGAAGAAAAAGAAGAAGTAGAAGTAGAAGAGGAAGAAGAAGGAAAAGAAGAATAAGACAAAGAAGAAGAGAAAATTGAAACAATAGAAGAAGAAGAAGTCGAAGTAGTAAAAGAAGAAGAAAAAGAAGAATAAGAAGATGAAGAAAAAGGCGAAGAGGAAGAAGAAGAAGAAGAAGAAGAAGAAGACGAAGGCAAAGAAGAAGAAGAAGAAGAAGAGAAAGAAGAAGAAGAAAATGAAGAAGAAGAAGAGGAAGAAGATGACAATGAAGATGAAAAAGACGATGAAAAAGAAGAAGAAGAAGGCAAAGAAGTAGAAGATGAAGGAGAAGAAGAAGAAGAGGAAGATGATGATGAACTAGAAGAAGAAGAAGACAATGAAGAAGAAGATGATAAAGAAGAAGAATAAGATGAAGAAGAAGAGAAATAAGTTGTAGAAAACGAAGAAGTTGAATAAGACGAAGAAAAAGAAGACAAAGAAGAAGAAGTAGAAGTAGAAGAAGAAAAAGAAGTAAAGAAGAAGAAGGAGAAGATAGCAAAGAAGGACAAGAAGAACAATAATAAGATGAAGAAGAAGAAGAAAAAGAAGGAGAAGTAGAAGAAGAAAAAGGGGAAGAATAATAAGGAGAAAAGAAGGTGGAAGAGGAGGAGAAGAAGAAGACGAAAAAGTTGAAGATGATGAAGAAGAAGAAGGCAAAGAAGAAGTAGAACAAGATGAAGAAGAAGAAGAAGAAGAATAAGAAGAAGACAAAGTCAAAGAAGAAGAAGCAGAAGACAAAGAAGAAGAAGAAAAAAAGCAAGAAGAAGAAGAAGACAAATGGACGAAGAAGACGATAAAGAAGAAGAAGATGAAGTAGACAATGAAGAAGAAGAAGAAGAAGAAGAAGAAGAGAAGAAAAAGAATAAGAAGAACAAGAAGAGGATGAAAAAGAACAAGAAGGAGAAGAAGTAGAGGTAGAAGAAGAATAGAAATAAAAAGAAGAAGGACTATAAGAAGAAGAAGAAGAAGAACAATAAGAAGTTGAAGAAGAAGAACAATAAGTACAAGAAGGAGAAGGAGAAGAAGTAGAAGAAGAAGAAGAAGAAGAAGAAGAAGAAGAAGAAGATGAAGAAGAAAAAGAAGAAGAAGAAGATGAAGAAGAAGAAGAAAAAGAAGATGAAGAAGTCAAAAAAGAAAAAGAAGATGAAGTAGAAGGAGAACATGAAGAAGCAGAAGAGCAATGACAAGAAGGAGAAGAAGAAGAAGAATAAGAAGGAGAAGAAGTGAAGAAGAAGAAGAAGATGACGTTGATGATGATGACGAAGAAGAAAAAGAAGAAGGAGAAGATCGCGAATAAGAAGAAGAAGAAGATGAAGAAGAAGTAGAAGAAGACAAAGAAAAATAAGAAAAAGAACAATAAAAGAAAAAAAAAGAAAAAGAAGAAGACGAAAAAAAAAGAAGAAGGAAAAAGAATAAGAAGATGATCAAGAAAAAGAAGATGAAGAAGAAGAAGAATAGAAGTAGAAGAAGAAAAAGAAGAAGGAAAAAAGAAGAAATAGTGGAAAAAAGAACAAGATTAAGATGAAGCATTATAAGATGAAGAAGAAGAAGAAGAATATGAAGAAGAAGTAAGGAAAGATCAAGAAAAAGAAGAAGAAAAGGAAGATGATGAACAAGAAGAAGAAGAAGATGTAGAAGAAGGAGAAGAAGAAGAAGAAGATGAAGAGGAAGACGAAGAGAATAAGAAGAAGAAGAAGAAGAAGAAGAAGAATAAGGCGAAGAAGAAGAGAAAGATGAATAAGAAGAAGAAGAAGAAGAAGACAGAAAACAAAGAGGAAGAAGAAGAAGGCGAAGAAAAAGAAGAAGAAGAACAAGAAGAAGGAGAAAAGAAGAAGAAAAAGAAGTAGAAAAAGAAGATGAAGAAGAAGAAGAAGAACAAGAAGAATATGAACAAGGAGAAGAAAAAGAAGAATAAAAAGAAGAAGAAGAAGAATAAGACGAAGAAGAAGAGAAAGAAAAAGAAAAAGAAAAAGAAGTTGATTAAGAAGAGGAAGACCAAGAAAAGAAAGAAGAAGAAGAAGAAGAAGAAAAAGAAGAAGGTGAAGAAGAAGGAGAAGTATAAGAGGAAGAAGAAGACGAAGGAGAAGAAGAGGAGGAAGAAAAAGAAGTAAAAGAGGAAGAAGATGAAGAAGAAGTAGAAAAAGAAGACAAAGAAAACAAAGAAGAGAAGAAGAAGAAGGAGAAAAAGAACAAGATAAGAAGAAGAAGAAGAAGAAGAAGCGGAAGAAGAAGTAGAAGAAAAAAAGAAAAAGAAGAAGAAGAAGGAGAGGAAGAAGAAGAAGAAGTAGAAGATGAAGAAAAGACAAGTGGAACAAGAAAGAAGAAGGAAAAGAAGAAGATTAAAAAGAAGAAGAAGAACAAGGACAACAAGAAGAAGATAGAAGAAGAAAAAGCAAAGGAAGTAGAAGAAACGGAAAGAAGAAGAAGAAGAAGAAGAAGTCGAAGAAGAAGAAGAAGAAGAAGAAGGAGAAAAAGGAGAAAAAGAAGGAGAAGATGATGAAGAAAAAGTAGAAGATGAATAAGTTAAAGAAGAAGAAGATGATGATGGAGAAGGATAAAGAGAAGAAGAACAAGAAGAAAAGGAAGAAGGGAAAGGAATAGAAGAAGGAGAAGAAGAAGAGGAAAAAGAAGAAGAAGAAGAAGAAGAACATTAGGGAAGAAATGAATAAGAGGAAGAAGAAGAAGAAAAGGTAGTAGTAGAAGAAGAAGAAGAAAAAGAAGAAGAAGAAGAATAAGAAAAAGAAGAAGAAGATCATGATGATGAAGTAGAAGAAGTAGTCGAAAAATAAGAAGGAAAATAAAAAGAAGAAGAAGAAGGAGAAGATGAAGAGTAAGAACAAAATGACAAAGAATAGGAAGAAGAAAAAATCAAAGAAGAAGAAGAAGAGCAAAGAAGGAGAAGAAGAATAAGATGATGAAGAAGAAGAAGTAGAAGTAGTAGAAGAAGACGAAGAATAAGATGAAGAAGATGAGAAAGAAGAAGAAGAAGAAGAAGAAGACGAAGGCGAAGAAGAAGAAGAAGATGAAGAAAATGAAGAAGAAGAGGAAGAAGAAGTAGAAGAAGAAGAAGTCGTAGTAGAGGAAGAAAACAAAGTTGAAGGAGAAAGAGAAGAAGAAGAAAAAGAGAAGAAGAAGAAGAAGTACAAGAAGCAGAAGAAGGAGAAGAAGAACAAGAAGGAGAACAAGAAGAATAAGGAGAAGAAGATGATGATGATGAAGAAGAAGAAGAAGACTATGAAGAAGAAGTTGAAGATGAAGAAGAAGAAGAAGAAGAAGAAGAAGTAGAAGAAGAAGAAGAAGATGAAGAAGAACAAGAAGAAGAAGAAGAACAAGAACATGAAGATGATGAAGTAGAAGAAGAAGAAGAAGTCAAAGAAGAAAAAGACAAGGATGATGCAGAAGAAGATGAAAAAGTTGAAGAAGAAGAAGAGTAAGAATAATAATTGGAACATTGAAAATAATAATAATATTAAAAGGAAGTAGAAGAAGAAGATTAAGAAAAGGTAGAAAAAGAAGACGAAGAAAAGAAAGTTGTAGAAGAAGAAGAAGACAAAGAGGAGAAGAAGAAGAAGAAGAAAAAGAGAAGAAGAAGAAGAAGATGTAGAAGAAGTGGAAGAAGAAGAAGAAGAAAAAGAGAAAAAAAGAAGAGAGAACAAGAAGAAGAAGGACTAAAGGAGGAAGAAAGTAGAAGAAAAAGAAGAAGAAAAAGAAGACAAAGAAGAAGAAGAAGAAGAAGAAGAAGAATGTTAAGAAGAAGATGAAAGAAGAAGAGAAAGAAGTAGAAGAAAAGGAAAAAGAAGGCGAAGAAGAAGAAGATGAAGAAGAAGAAGAAGAAGAAGAAGAAGTAAGAGAATAAGGAGAAAAAGTAGGAGGAGAAGAAAAAGAAGAAGCAGGAGATGAAGAAGTTGATGAAGAAGAAGAAGGAGAAGGAGAGAGGAGAAGAAGAAGAAGAAGAAGAAGAGGAAGAAGGACAAGGAGAAGAAATTAAGGAGAAGAAGAAAAGTAATAGTAAAAGAAGAAGAAAAAGGTGTAAAAGAAGAAGAAGAACAAGAAGAAGAAGTAGAAGAAGAAGAAGATGAAAAAGAAGAAGATGAAGAAGAAGAAGTAGAAGAAAAAGATGAAGTAGAAGAAGGAAAAGAAGAAGAAGAAGAAGAAGAAGAAGAAGAAGAAGAAGAGAAGAAGGAGAGAGAAGAAGAAGAAGAAGAAGAAGAAGAAGAAGAAGAAGAAAGAAGAAGAATAAGAATAAGACCAAGAAGAAGAGAAACAAGAAG
>JAIUJO010003225.1:40000-47635 GCA_023846275.1 Vanilla planifolia | reverse complement strand
AGAAGAAGAAAAAGAGAAAAAAATTGAAACATAGAAGAAGGAGAAGGAGAAGGAGAAGGAGAAGGAGTAGAAGAAGGAACGAGTAGAAGAAGAAGATAAAGATGAAGAAGAAGAAGAAGATGAAGATGAAGAAGATCAAGAGGAAGAAGAAGAAGAAGAAGAAGAAGAAGAAGAAGATGAAGAAGAAGAAGGAGAAGAAAAAGAAGAAGGTGATGTTGAAGAAGAAGAAGAAGAGATAGAAGAAGAAGAAGAGGACGAAGAAGAAGAAGAAGAAGAAGAAGAAAAAGAAGAAGAAGAAGTAGATGAAAAAGAAGAGGAAGAAGAAGATGAAAAAGAAAAGTAATAAGAGGAGGAAGAAGAAGAAGAAGAAGAAGACAAAGGAGAAGAAGAAGAAGAAGTTGATGATAATTACGATGATGAAGAACAAGAAATCGAAGAAGAACAAGAAGAAGAAGAAGAAGAAGAAGGACAAGAAGGAGAAGAAGAAGAAGAGGGAGAAGAGAAACAAGAAGAAGAAAAAGAGGAAGGAGAAGAAGGAGAAGAAGAAGAAGGAGAAAGAGAAGTAGATGAAGAAAAAGAAGTAGAAGGATAAGAAGAAGAAGAAGGGGAAGAAAGAGGAGAAGATGAAGAAGAAAGAGAAGATCAAGAAGGAGAAGATGAAGAAAAGATGAATGAGAAAGAGAAGAAGAAGAAGAAGGAGGAGAAGAAGAGGAAGAAGAAGCAGAAGACGAAGGAGAAGACGAAGATGTAGAATAAGGGGAAGAAGGAGAAGAAGATGATGAAGAAGAAGAAGAGGAAGAAGAAAAAGAAGAAGAAGAAGAAGAAGAAAGAGAACAAGAAGTGAAAAAAAGAAGTGAAAAAAAGAAGTTGAAGAAGTAGCAGAAGAAGAAGAAAAAAAAGAACAAAAGGAAGATGGAGTAGAGGAGAAGAAGAAGAAGAAGATGGAGGAGAAGAAGAAGAGGAGGGAGAAGAAGAACAAAGAGAAGTTGAAGAATAGAAAAGTGAGAAGAAGAAGAAGAATAAGTAGAATATGACGAAGAAGATGGAGAAGAAGATGAAGGAGAAGGTGAAGAAGAAGAAGGAGAAGAAAAAGAAGAAGGTGATGATGATGAAGAAGAAGAAGAGATAGAAGAAGAAGAAGAGGACGAAGAAGAAGAAGAAGAAGAAGAAAAAGAAGAACAAGAAGTAGACGAAAAGAAGAGGAAGAAGAAGATGAAAAAGAAAACTAATAAAAGGAAGAAGAAGAAGAAGACAAAGGAGAAGAAGAAGAAGAAGTTGATGATAATGACGATGATGAAGAACAAGAAATTGAAGAAGAAGAAGAAGAAGAAGAAGGACAAGAAGGAGAAGAAGAAGAAGAGGGAGAAGAAGAAGAAGAAGAAGAAAAAGAGGAAGGAGAAGAAGGAGAAGAAGAAGAAGGAGAAGAAGGAGATGAAGAAGAAGGAGAAAGAGAAGAAGATGAAGAAAAAGAAGTACAAGGATAAGAAGAAGAAGAAGGGGAAGTAAGAGGAGAAGAAGGAGAAGATGAAGAAGAGATGAATGAGAAAGAGAAGAAGAAGAAGAAGAAGAAGAAGGAGAAGAAGAAGAGGAAGAAGAAGCAGAAGACGAAGGAGAAGAAGAAGATGTAGAATAAGGAGAAGAAGGAGAAGAAGATGAAGAAGAAGAAGAAGAAAAAGAAGAGGGAGAAGAAAAAAAGCGCAAGAAGAAGATGGAGTAGAGGAGAAGAAGAAGAAGAAGATGGAGGAGGAGAAGAAGAAGAGGGAGATGAAGAAGAAGGAGAAGTTGAAGAATAGAAAAGTGAAGAAGAAGAAGAAGAAGAAGAAGAAGTAGAAGATGACGAAGAAGATGGAGAAGAAGATGAAGGAGAAGGTGAAGAAGAAGAAAGAAATGAAGATGAAGAAGAAGAAAATAAAGTAGAAGGAGAAGAAGAACAAGGATAAGCAAGAGGAGGAGAAGAAGTAGAAGATGAAAAAGAAGAAGAGGAAGTACAAGAATATGAAGGAGGAGGAGAAGAAGAAGGAGATGAAGAAGAAGTAGAAGAAGGAGAAAGCGAAGATGTGGAAGAAGAAGTAGATGGAGAAGAAGAAGAAGAAGCAGAAGAAGAAAAAGAAGAGGAAGGTGATGGAGGAGAACAAGAAGGAGTAGAGGAAGAAGTAGAAGAAGGAGAAGGAGAAGAAGGAGGAGGAGTGGAAGAAGAAAAAGAAGAAGAAGAGAAGAAGAAGAAGAAGAAGAAAAAGAAGGAGAAGAAAAAGTAGAAGATGAAGAAGAAGAAGGAGAATAAGAAGTAGAAGTGGAAGAAGTATAAGGAGAACAAAGAGAAGAAGAAGAGGAAGAAGAAGAAGAAGAAGAAAAAGAAGAAGCAAAAGAAGAAGAAGAAGAAGCAGAAGAAGAAGAAGAATAAGAATAAGAATATGTCAAAGAAGAAATAGAAGAGAAAGAATAAGAAGTAAATGAAGAAGAAGAAGAAGATGTAGAATAACGAGAATCAAAAGAAGAAGAAGAAGAAGAAGAAGAAGAAGAAGGCGAAGAAGAAGAAGAAGAACGAGAAGCTGGAGAAGATGAAGAACAAGAAAGACAAGAAGAAGAAAAAGGAGGGGAAGAAAGACGAGGAGAAGGAGGAGGAGAAGAGGAAGAAGAAAAGGAAGAAGAAGAAGAGGAGGAAGAAGAAGATGATAATGATGGTGATGATAATGAGTAAGAAGAAGTAGAAAAAGTAGTAGTAGTAGTAGAAGAAGACGAAGATGAAGAACACAAATAAAAAGAAAAAGAAGAAGAAGAGGAAGAAGAAGAAGAAGAAGAAGAAGTAGAAGAGCAAGAAAAAGAAAAAGAAGAATGTGAAGAAGAAGATGGAGAAGAAGATGAAGCAGATGGAGAAGAAAAGAAGAAGAAGAGGTAAGAGGAAGAAGAATAAGAAGAGGTGGTAGAGGAATATGATGAAAAAGAAGAGGAAGAAGAAGAAGAAGAAAAAGAAGAAGAATTCGAAGTAAGTGGAAGAAAAAGAAGTAGAAGAAGAAGTAGATGAAAAAGTAAGAGAAAGAAGAAGAATAAGAAGAAGAAGAAGAAGAAGAAGAAGAAGAAGAAGAAAAGGAAGAAAAAGAAGAAGAAAAAGAAGGGAATAAGGAGGAGAAGATGAATATGAAGAGATGAAGAAGAAGAAGAAGTAGAAGAAGGAGAAGAAAAAGAAGGAGAAGAAGGAGACTGAAGAACAAGAAAAATAAGAAGAAGAAAAAGAAGAAGGAGAAGAAAGAGGAGGAGGAGAAGAAGAAGATGAAAACGAAGAAGAAGAAGAACAAGGAGAAGATGATGATGATGATGATGATTATGAAGAAAAAGAAGAAGAAGAAGATGAAGAAGAAGAAGTAGAAGAGGAAGAAGAAGAAAAAGAAGAATGTGAAGAAGAAGAAGGAGAAGATGATGAAGGAGAAGAAGAAGAAGAAGAAGAACAAAAACAACAACAACAACAACAAGAAGAAAAAGGAAGAAGAATGAGAAGAAGAGGAAGGAGAAGAAGATGAAGAGAAGAAGAAGAGGAAGAAGAAGCAGAAAAAGAAGAAGATGAAGAAGAAGTATTTGAAGTAAGAGGAAGAAAAAGAAGCTAAAGAAGAAGTTGAAGAAAAAGAAAGAGAATGAAGAAGAAAAAGAATAAGTAATAGTAGTAGAAGAAGAAGATGATGATGATGATGATGTAGAAATAAAGTAAAAGAAATAAGAGTAGGACAAGGGAAGAAGGGGAAGAATAAGGAGAAAAAGAAGAAGAAGAAGAAGAAAAAGAAGGAAAAGGAGGATAAGAAAAAAAAGAGAAGAAGAAGAAGAGGAAGAAGAAGTAGGAGGAGCATATAAAAGAGAAGAAGTTGAGGAAGAAGAAGAAGAAGAAGAAAATGAAGAAGAAAAAGAAAAAGAAAAAGAAGAGGGTGAATAAAAAGAACAAGGAGAAGAAAATAAGAAGAAGAAGAATAAGAAGGAGGAGAGGAGGAGGAGGAGGAGAAGAAGAAGAAGGAGGAGGAGGAGGAGGAGGAGAAGAAGAAGACGATGGAGAAGAAGAACATGAAGAAGGATGAGGAAAAGAAACAAAGGAAGATGAAGAAGAAAAAGGAGAAGAAGAAGAAGAAGAAGAAGAAGGTGTAGGAGATGTAGAATAAGAAGAAGGAGAAGAAGTCAATGAAGAGGAAAAAGATGAAGGGGAAGAAAGAGAAGAAGTTCAAGAAGAAGAGAAGAAGAAGAAGAAATGGAAGAAGCAGAAGAAGTAGTAGTAGTAGAAGAAAAATTAGAAGAAGAAGAAGAAGTAGTTGTAGTAGAAGAAGAAGAAGAAGAAGAATTTGAATAAGAAGAAGAAGAAGAATTTGAATAATAAGAAGAAGAAGAAGTAAGAGGAAGAATAAGAGGAAGAAGTGGCAGAAGAATAAGGAGAAAGAGGAAAAGTTGAAAAAGAGTAAGAAGAAGAAGAAGAGAAAGTAGAAGAAGTAAAAGGAAGAAGAAGAAGAAGAAGAGAAGAAAAGAAAGAAAAAGAAAAGAAGAAGAGAAGAAGAAGAAGAAGAAGAAGAAGAAGAAGTAGTAGTAGTAGAATAAGAAGAAGAAGAAGAAGGAAAAGAAGAAGAAGCAACGAAGAATGAGAAAAGGAAGAAGGAGAAGAAGTAAAAGTATTAGAAGAAGAAGAAGAAGAAGAAGTTGATGATGATGATGATGATGATGAAGTAGTAGAAAAAGTGAGAGAAGAAGAAGAAGAATAGGTAGAAGAAGAAGAAGAAGAAGAAGAACAAGTAAAACATGTAGAAGAAGTAGATTAAGAAGAAGGTGAAGAAGAAGAAGAAGAAGAAGAACTAGAAGAAGAAAAAGAAGTTGAAGTAAATGAAGGAGTAGAAGAAGAAGAAGTAGAAGTAGATGTAGAAGAAGAAAAAGAAGATGATGATGATGATCATGATGATGATGATGTCAATGAAGAAAAAGAAGAAGAAAGAAAAGTAGAAGATGAAAAAGAAGAAGAAGATGAAGAAGAAGATGATGATGAAGAAGAAGAAGAAGGTGATGAAGAAGAAGACAAAGATGAAGAAGAAAAAGGGGAAGAGGAACAACGTGAAGAAGGAGAAAAGGAAAAAGAAGATGGAGAAGAAGAAGAAGAGGAACAAGAAGAAGAAGAAGTAAATGAAGAAGAAGAGGGGGAAGAAGGGTAAAGAGAAGAAGAAAGAGGAGAAGAAGAAGGAGAAGAAGAAGCAGAAAAAGTAGAAGAAGATGGAGATGAAGAAGAAGGATTTAGAGGAGATGGAGAAGAAGAGGAAGAAGAAGAAGGAGAAAAACGAGATGGAGGAGAAGAAGATGTAGGAGAAGGAGATGGAGAAGAAGGAAATGGAGAAGAAGAAGAAGAAGAAGAACAAGAAGAAGAAGAAGAAGGAGAAGGATAAGTAGTAGTAGTAGTAGAAGAAGAAGAAGAAGAAGAAGAAGAAGGAGAAGAAGATGAAGAAGTGGAAGAAGGAGAAGGAGAAGAATAAGAAGAAGAAGGGAAAGAAGAAGAAGAAGAAGAAGAAAAAGATGAAGAAGAAGATCATAAAGTAAAAGTAGTAGAAGAAGAAGAAGAAGAAGAAGAAGAAAAAGGAGTAGAAGAAGAAGAATAATAAGAATAAAAATAAGAAGTAGTTGAAGAAGAAGAAGAAGAAGAAGATGAAGAAGAAAAAGGAGGAGAAGAAGAAAAAGTAAGAGGAGGAAGAAGAAGAAAACGAATATGAAAAAGAAGGAGAAGAAGAAGATGATTTTAAAGTAAAAGTAGAAGTAGAAGGAGAAGTAGAAGTAGAAGAAGAAGAAGAAGAAGAAGAAGAAGAAGTATAAGAATAATAATAAGAAGGAGAAGAGGAAGAAGAAGAAGAAGACGAAGAAGAAGAAGAAGAAGAAGAAGAAGAAGAAGAGGGAGAAGAAGAAGAAGAAGAAGGAGAAGAAGGAGAAGAAAGAGAAGAAGAAGAAGAAGAAGAAGAAGAAGAAGAAGAAGAAGAAGAAGAAGGACAAGGAGAAGGAGAAGAAGTAGGAGAAGAAGAAAAAAGAGAAGAAAAAGAACAAAAAGTGGAAAAAGGAGGAGAAGAAGAAGAAGTAGCATTAGTTGAAGAAGACGAACGACAGCAAAAGGAGAAGAAGAAGAAGGAGGATCAGTATGAGGAGACTAAGATGAAGAAGAAGAACTAGAAGAAGTAAAAGAAGTAGAAAAAGAAGAAGTATAAGAAGGAGAAGAAGAAGAAGTAGTAGAAGAAGAAGAACTGGAAGAAGGAGAAGAAGAAGAAGAATAAGAAGAAAACTTGAAGAAGAATTAGATGTAGAAAAAGAAGGAGAAGAAGAAAAAGGAGAAGTAGAAGAAGAACAAGAAGAGGAAAAAGAAGCAGAAGAAGATGAAGAAGAAAATATTGAAGTAGAAGAAGGAGAACAAAAAGAAGAAAAAGCAAAAGATGAAAAAGAAAGATAAGAAGAGGAAGAACAAAATGAAAAAGTGCAAGAAGTAGAAGAAGAAGAAGAAGAAGAAGAAAGAGAAGAAGAAGAACAAGAAGAAGAAGAAGAAGAAAAAGGAGAAGAAGAAGTGGATGAAGAAGAAGGAGAGGAAGAAGAAGAAGAAGGAGAAGAAGAAAAGGAAGAAGAAGAAGAAGAGGAAGATGAAGTAGAAGAAGAAGGGGAAGGAGAAGGAGAACGAGAAGAATAAAAAGAAGAAGAAGAAGATGATGATGAAGAAGTAGGTGAAGAGAAGAAGAAAAAAACAAGAGAAGAACGAGAAGAAAGAGAAGAAGATTAAGAAGATGACGAAAAAAATAAGGAAGACGAAGAAGAAAAAGAATAAGAATAAGAATAAGAAGAACAATAATAAGGAGATGAAAAAGAAGAAAAAGAACAACAACAAGAACAAGGAGAAGAAGTGGACGAAGAAGAAGTAAAGAAAGAAGAAGAAGAACTTGAAGGAGAAGAAGTTGAACAAGAGGAAGAAGAAGAAGATGTAGAAGAGGAGGGAAAAAGAAAAAGATTATGACGAAGAAGAAGAAGCAACAGTAATAGTTTTAGAAGTAGAAGAAGAAGAAAATGAAGGAAAAAAATAGGTTGAAGAAGAAGTAGTAGTAGTAGTAGTAGTAGTAGAAGAAGAAGAAGAAGAAGAAGGAGAAGAAGTTGGAGAAGAAGAAGACAAAGAAGAAGAGGAAGAAAAATGGAGTGGAAGAAGAAGAAGAGGTAGAAGATGAAGAAGAAGAAGGAAAAGGGAATAAGAAAAAGAAGTAGAAGAAGAGGAAGAAGAAGAAGAAGATGAAGAATAATACAAAGAAGGAGAAGAAGAAAAAGAAGAAGGACAAAAAGGAGAAGAGAAGAACAAGAAGATGAAGAAGAAAAAAAAAGGAGAAATGAAAGAACGAAAGGAGAAGATGAAGTCGAAGAAAAAGATTAAGAAGTAGAAGAAGAAGAAGAAGAAGAAGAAGAAGAATGGGGACGAGAAGAAGAAGAAGGAGAAGAAGGAGAAGGAGGAGAAGGAGAAGGAGAAGAGAAAAAGGAAGAAGAAAATGGAGGAAAAGAAGGAGACAAAGAAGAAGGAGATGAAAAAGGAGAAGGGGAAGAACCAGGAGAAGGAGGAGAAGAAGAAGAGGAGGACTAAGAAGAAAAAGAAACTGAAGAGGAAGAAGGAGAAGG
>JAIUJO010003225.1:32500-35000 GCA_023846275.1 Vanilla planifolia | reverse complement strand
AGGAAGAAGTGGAAGAAGAAGAAGAAGAAGAAGGAGAAAAAGCAAAAGAAAAAAAAGTGGAAAAAGTAGAAGTGGAAGAAGAAGAAGCAGAAGAAAAGAAGTGAAGGGAAGAAGAAGTAGAAGAAGAAAAGAGGAAGTAAAAGAAGAAGAAGAAGATGAAGAAGAAAAGGAAAAAGAAGAAAAACAATAATAAGAAGAGCAAGAAGAAGAAGAACAATAACAAAAAGAAGGAGAAGGAGAAGGAGAAGAAGATAAAGGGCAAAAATTTTGATAAGTAGAAGATGGAGAAGAAGGAGAATGAGAAGTGGAAGGAGTAGAAGAAGAAGGATCAAGAAGAAGAAGAAGAAGAACGAGAAGATGAAGAAGAAGAAGAGAAGAAAAAGAAGAAGAAGAAGAAGACGAAGAAGAAGAAGAAGAAGAAGAAGAAGAAGAAGAAAAAGATGATGATGAATAAAAAGAAGAAGAATAAGAAGAAGTTGATGAAGAAGAAGATGTAGAAGAAGAAGAAGAAGAGACAGAAGAAGAAGGTGAAGAAGAAGAAGAATAAGAAGATGAAGAAGAAGAAAAAGAAGAAGAAGTAGACAAATAAGAAGATCAAGAAGAAGATGAAAAAGAAAATTAAGTAGAAGAAGAAGACTATGATGATGAGGAAGAAGAAGATGATGATTATGATGATGATGAAGAAGCAGAAGTATAAGAACAAGAAGAAGAAGAGAAAGATGGATAAGAAGAAGGAGAAGAAGAAAAAGAAGAAGGAGAAGAAGGAGAAGAAGAAGAAGGAGAAGAAGGATAAGGAGAAGAAGGAGAAAGAGAAGAAGAAGAAGAAGAAAAAGAAGTAGAACGAGAACAAGAAGAAGGAGAAGCAAGAAGAGAAGGAGAAGAGGTAGAATAATAATAAGAAGAAGAAGAAGTAAGAGGAAGAAGAATAAAAATAATAAAATAATAGTAATAATAATAATAAGAAGAAGAAAAATTAATAGGAAGAAGAAGAGGAAGGAGAAAAAGAAGAAGAAGAAGTAAAATAATAAGAAGAAGAAGTTGAGGAGGAAGTTGAAGAAGAAGAAGAACAAGAAGAGGATTAAAGAAGCAGAAGACAAAGAAGTGAAGGGAAGAAGAAGAAGAAGAAGAAGAAGAAAAAAAGAAGTAAAAGAAGAAGAATATGAAGAAGAAGGGGAAAAAGAAGAAAAAGACTAATAAAAAGAGCAAGAAGGAGAAGAACTAGAACAAATAGAAGGAGAAGGAGAAGAAGATAAATGGGAAAAATATTGAGAAGTAGAAGAAGGATAAGAAGGAGAAGGAACAAGAAGAAGAAGATGAAGAAGAAGAAGAAGAAGAAGTAGAAGAAGAAGAAGAAGAGGCAGAAGAAGAAGGTGAAGAAGAAGAATAAGAGAAAGAAGAAGAAGAAAAAGAAGAAAAAGAAGAAGAAGAAGGAGACAAATAAGGAGATGAAGAAAATGATGAAAAAGAAAATTAAAAAGAAAAAGAAGAAGAAGATGATGATGATGATGATGAAGAAGAAGATGATGATTATGCTGATGATGAAGAAGTCGAAGTCCAAGAACAAGAACAAGAAGAAAAAGAAGGAGAAACAAATGGCCAAGAAGAAGGAGAAGAAGAAGAAGAAGAAGAAGGAGATGAAAGAGAAGGAGAAGAACGATAAAGGGAAGAAGAGGAAGAAGAAAAGGAGGTAGAATGAGAAGAAGAAGAAGGAGAAGCAAGAAGAGAAGAAGAAGAGGTAGAAAGAGAAGATGGAGAAGGAGAGTAAAGAAAAGAAAGAGGAGAAGAAGGAAAAGAAGAAAAATAATAATAATAAGAAGAAGAAGGAGAAGGCGAAGTTGAAGAAGAAGAAGAAGAAGTAGAATAAGAATAAGAAGAAGAAGAAGAAGTATAAGAGGAAGGAGGTGGAGAAGAAGAAGAAGGTGTTGAAGATGTAGAAGAAGACGAAGAAGAAGAAGGACAAAATGAATACGTAGAAGCAGGTGAAGAATAAGAAGAAGAAGAAGAATGGGAAGAAGAAGAAGAAGAAGAAGGAGATGAAGAAGAAGGAGGAAAAGAAGGAGAAGAAGGAGAAGAAGAAGAAGAAGAGGAAGAAAAAGAAGAAGCAGAAGAAGAACAAGAAGAAGAAGCAAAAGAAGAAGAAGAAGAAGAAGAAGAAGAAAAAGTTGAATTAGTAGAAGAAGAAGGAGGAGGAGGAGAAAGAGGATAAGAAGGAGGAGGAGGAGGAGGAGGAGGAGAAGAAGAAGAAGAAGAAGAAGAAGAAGTAGAAGAAGAACTATAAGAAGAAGAAGAAGGTGAAGAAGAAGATGGTGAAGAAAAGGAAGAAGAAGAAGGAGAAAAAGAAGAAAAAGAAGATGAAGAAGAAGAGGAAGTAGAAGAAGAAGAAGATGATGATGATGAGGATGATTATGATTATGATGATGAAGAACAAAAGGAAGGATAGGAGTAGGAATTAAAATAAGAAGAAAAAAAAGAAGAGGATGATTAGACAGAAGAAGAAGAA
>JAIUJO010003225.1:0-22500 GCA_023846275.1 Vanilla planifolia | reverse complement strand
TAGATGATGAAGAAGCTGAAGAAGAAGAAGACGATGATGAAGAAGAATAAGAAGAAGAAGAAGAAGAAGAGGAAGAAGAAGAGAAGAAGAAGAAGAAGAAGAAGAAGAAGAAAAAGAAGAAGATGAAGAAGAAGAAGAAGAAGTAGGAGAAATAGACGATGGTGAACAAGAAGAAAAAGAAGAAGAAGAATAAGAAGATGAAGAAGAAGAAGAAGAAGATGATGATGAAACAGAAGGAGAAGGGGAAGAAGAAGAAGAAGAAGAAGAAGAAGTAGAAGAAGGAGAAGGAGAAGGGGAAGAAGAAGAAGAAGACAGACTAAAAGAAGTAGAAGAAGATAATGAAGAAGAAGGAGGACAACAAGAAGAGGAAGAAGAGGAATGAGAAGAAGTAGAAGAGCAAGAATAAGAATGAGAAGAAATAGTAAATGAAGAATAAGATGGAGAAGAACTGTTAGAAAAGGAAAAGAGGGAGAAAAAGAAGAAGGAGAAGAAGAAGAAGAAGGAGAAGAAGAAGAAGGAGATGAAGAAGAAGGAGATGAAGAACAGGGAAAAGAGGAGGAAGAAGAAAACGAAAGAGAAGAAGAAAGAGAAGAAGATGAAGAAGGAGAAGAAGGAGATGGAGGAAAAGAAGAAGGAGAAGAAGAAGACATAGAAAAAGGAGATGGAGAAGAAGGAGAAGGAGAAGAAGAGGAAGGAGAAGAAGAAGAATAATGAGACAATGAAGTAGCAGTAGTACTAGAAGAACAACAAGAAGAAGTAAGGGAAGAAGAAGAAGTAGTAAAAGAAGAAGAATTAGAAGAAGAAGAAGAAAAGAAGAAGAAGAAGAAGAAGAAAAAGAAGAAGAAGAGGAAGCTGAAGAAGAAGAAGAAGAAGAAGAATAGGAGTAGTGGTAGTAGTAGTAGTAGAAGAAGAAGAAGAAGAAGAAGAAGTTGTAGTTGAAGTAGTAGTAGTAGAAGTAAAAGAAGAAGAAGAGGAGGAAGAAGAAAAAGAAGAAGCAAAAGAAGAAGAAGAAGAATACGAAGAAGAAGAAGGTGATGGAGATGAAGTAGAAAGATAAGAAGGAGAAGAAGAAGAAGAAGAAGAACAAGAATAAGAAGATGAATAAGTTGTAAAAGAAGAAGAAGAAAAAGAAGAAGACGATGAAGAAGAAGAAGAAGAAGAAGAATATGAAGAAGTAGAAGATGAAGAAGACAATGAAGAAGAAGATGAAGAAGAAGAAGACAAAGAAGAAGAGGAGGAGGAGGAACAAGAAGAGGAAAAAGAAGAAGAAGATGAAAAATAAGTGGAAGAAGATGAAAAAGAAGGAGAGTGAGAAGGGAAAGAAGGAGAAGGAGAAGGAGAAGGATAATAAGAAAAAAGAGAAGAAGTAAAAGAAGAAGAAGAAGAAGAAGAAGAAGAAGGAGAAGGAAAAGTAGAAGTAATAGTAGTAGAAGAAGAAGAAGAAGAACGAGAAAAAGAAGACGAAGAAGAAGAAGAAGAAGAAGAAGAGATGAAGAAGAAAGGGAAGAAGGAAAAGAAGAACAAGAAAAAGAAGGAGAAGACGAAGAAGACAAAGAAGACGAAGGAGAACAAAGACAAGTGAAAGAAGAAGTAAGAGAAGACAAAGAAGAAGAAGAAGAACGAGAAAAATAAGAAAAAGAAGGAGAAGAAGATAAAGAAGAAGAAGGAGTAGAAGAAGAAGAAGATGAAGAAGAAGAAGAAGAAGAAGAAGAACAAGAAGAAGAATAATAAGAAAAAGGAGAAGTAGAAGGAGAAGAAGAAGAAGAAGAAGAGGAATAAGAAGTAGAAGTACTAGGACAAGGAGAAAAATTAGAAGGAGAAGAAGAAGAAGGAGAAGACGAAGAAGGAGAAGAAGAAGGTGAAGAAGAAGAAGAAGAAGAAGAAGAAGAAGGAGAAGAGTTGGAAGATGAGGAAAAAGAATAAGGAGAAGAAGAAGAAGAAGGAGAAGAACTATTAAGAGAAGGGGAAGAGGAACTAGAAGAAGAACAAGAACAAGAACAAGAAGAAGTAAAAAAGAATAAGAAGTAGAAGAAAATGTAGAAGAAGTGGAAGAAGATGAGACAGATAAAGAAGAAGTAATAGTAGAAGAAGAAGAAGTAGAAGAAGAAGAATAAGGAGGAGGAGGAGGAGAAGACGAAGAAGAGGAAGAAGAAGAAGAAGAAGAAGAAAGAAGAAGAAAAAGAAGAAGAAGAAGGAGAAGTATAAGTGGAAGAAGGAGGAGCAGAAGAAGAAGAAGTTGAAGAAGAAGAAGAGGAGGAAGAAGAAAAAGTAGAGGAAGTAGAAGTAGTTGCAGCAGCAATAGAAGAAGAAGAAGAAGAAGAAGAAGAAGAAGAAGAAGGTGAAGGAGAAGAATGAGAGGAAGAAGGAGTAGAAGAAGGAGAAGAAGAGGAATAAGAAGATGAAGTGGGAGAAAGAGAAGTTGAAGAAATGGAAGAAGAAGAAGTAAAAGACCAAGAAGAAGAAGAAGAAGAAGAAGAAGAAGATTGAGAAGAAGAAGATGATGAAGATGAAGAAGATAGAGGAGGAGGAGGAAAAAAAGGAGAAGAAGGAGAAGGATATAAAGAGGAAGGAGTAGAAGGAGAAGGAGAAGAAGAATAGGACGAAGAAGAAGAAGAAGGAAAAGATGAAGAAGGAGAAGAAGAAGACGAAGAAGAAGAAGAAGAATGAGGAGGAGTATGAGAAGAAGAAGGAGAAAAAAGAAGAAGAAGGAGAAAAAAGAAGAAGAAGAGGAAGAGGGAGATGAAGAAGAAAAGGAGGATGGAGAATAGAAGAGGAAGAGGAAGAAAGAGAAGAAGAAAAACAAGACTGAGAAGGAGCAGAAGGAGAGGGAGAAAGAGAAGAACAAGGGGAAGAAGAGAAGAAGAAGGAGAAAAAGTAGGAGAAAAAGAAATAGAAAAAGAAGAAGGAGAAAGAGAAGAAGAAGAAGATGAAGAAGAAGAAGAGGAAGAAGAAGATGAAGAAGAAGTGGAAGAAGAAAAAGTAGAACAAGAAGAAGAAGAAGCAGTAAAAGAAGAAGAAGAATAATAAGAAGAAATAGGAATAGTTAAAGAAGAAGAAGAAGAAGAAGAAGAAGTAGAAGTTGTAGTAGAAGTAGTAGTAGAAGATAAAGAGGAAGAAGAAGAGGAAGAAGAAGAAGAAGAAAAAGAAGAAGAAGAATAAGAAGAAGAAGGAGATGGATTTGAAGTAGAAGGATAAGAGGGAGAAGATGAAGAAGAAGTAGAAGAAGAACAAGAAGATGAATAACAAGTAGAAGAAGACGATGAAGAAGAAGAAGAAGAAAAATACGAAGATGAAGAAGATGAGCAAGATGATGAAGAAGAAGATGAAGGAGAAGACAAAGAAGAAGAAGAGGAGGAGGAACAAGAAGAAGAAGAAAAAGAAGAAGAAGAAGGAATAAAAGAGGAAGAACAAGAAATAGAAGGAGAGTGAGAAGTAGAAGAAGGAGAAGGTGAAGGAGAAGGAGAAGATGAAGAAGAAGAAGACGTAAAAGATGATGATGATGAAGAAGAAGAAGAACAAAAGGAATGAGAAGAAGAAGTAGAAGAAGAAGTAGAAGATGAAGGAGAAGAAGAAGGAGAAGGAGGAGGAGGAGAAGAAGAAGAAGAAGAAGAATAAGAAGAAGAAGAGATGAAGAAGAAGAGGAAGAAGAAGGATAAGAAGAACAAGAAAAAGAAAAAGGAGAAGTCGAATAAGATGAAGAAGATGAAGGAGAAGAATGAAAAGTTGAAGAAGAAAAGAAGACAAAGAAGAAGAAGAAGAAGGAGAATAATAAGAAAAAGAAGGAGAAGAAGATAAAGAAGAAGAAGGAGAAGAAGGATAAAATGGAGAAGAAAAACAAAAAGAGATGAACAAGAAGGAGAAGAAGAAGAAGAAGGAGAAGAAGAAGAAGAAGGAGAAGAAGAAGAAGGAGAAGAAGAAGAATATGAAGAAGAATAATAAGAAAAATGAGAAGGAGAAGGAGGAGGAGAAGAAGAGGAATAAAAGGAAGTAGAAGGAGTAGTAGAAGAAGAAGAAGAAAAAGCAAGAGAAGAAGAAGAAGGAGAACAAGAAGAAGGAGAAGAACTCGAAGATGAGGAAGAGGAATAAGGAGGAGAAGAAGAAGAAGAAGAAGAAGAAATAGGAGAAGAAGAAGAGGAAGTAGAAGAAGAACAAGAAAATGATGATGTTAATGATGAAGAAGAAGAAGATGAAGGAGGAAAAGAGGGTGAAGATGTAGTAGATGAAGAAGAATTTCAAGAGGAAGGAGATGAAAAAAAATGAGAAAAAGAAGAAAAAGAGAAGGAACAAGAAGACGAAGAAGAAAAAGAAGAAGAAGAAGAAGAGGAAGAACAAGAAGAGGAGGATGAAAAGAAGAAGAAGAAGAAGTAGAAGTGGAAAAAGAAGAAGAGGAAGAAGAAGAAGAAGAGGAAGAAGTAGAAGAAGAAGAAGAAGTAGAAGTAGAAGAAGGAGAAGAAGTAGATGAAGTGGAAGAAGAAGAAGTAGAAGATGAAGAAGAAGAAGAAAAAGATGAAAAAGAAGAAGAAGAAGAAGAAAGAGAAGAAGAAAAAGGAGCAGTAGTAGAAGAAAGAGGTCGAGGAGAAGAAGTAAAGGAAGAAGAAGAAGAGGAGGAAGAAGAAGTAGAGGAAGAAGAAGTAGTTGTAATAGCATTAGAAGAAGAAGAAGAAGAAGAAGAAGGAGAAGGAGAAGAATGGGAGGAAGAAAAGAAATAGAAGAAGGAGAAGAAGAAGCACAGGAAGATGAAGAGGAAGAAAGAGAAGTTTAAGAAGTGGAAGAAGGAGAAGTAAAAGGCCAAGAAGAAGAAGAAGAAGTAGAAGAACGAGATGAAGAAGATGATGAATATGAAGAAGAAAGAGAAGAAGGAGAAGGATATAGATAGGAAGGAGTAGAAGGAGCATGAGAAGAAGAAGAAGAAGAATGAGGAGGAGTAGGAGAAGGAGGAGGAGAAGAAGGAGAATGAGAAAATAAGAAGAAGAAGAGGAAGAGGGAGATGATGATGAAGAAGAAGAAGAAGGAGAGCGAGAAGAGGAAGAGGATGAAAGAGAAGAAGAAAAAAGACTGAGTAGAAGAAGAGGGAGAAGAAGAAGAGAAGAAGTAGAAGAAGGTGAAAAAGTAGAAGAGGAAAAACAAGTAGAAAAAGAAGGAGGAGAAGAGGAAGAAGAACAAGAACAAGAACAAGAAGAAGAAGAATAAGGAGAAAAAGAAGAAGAAGAATAGGAAGAAGAAGATGAAGAAGAAGTGGAAGAAGAGGAAGAAGTAGAATAAGAAGAAGAAGAAGAAGAAGTAGAATTAGTAGAAGAAGAAGAAAATGAACAAGAAGAAGAATAAGAAGAGGAAGAAGTAGAAGTTTTAGTTGAAGAAGTTGTAGTAGTAGAAGAAAAAGAAGAAGAAGAAGAGGAAGAAGAAGAAGAAGAAGAAGAAGAAGAAGAAGAAGGAGATTGAGATGAAGTAGAAGGATAAGAAGGAGAAGAAGTAGAAGAAGAAGAAGAATAAAAAGAACAAGAAGATGAATAAGTAGAAGAAGAAGAAGAAAAAGAAGAAGACAAAGAAGAAGAAGAAGAAGAAGAAAAAGAATACGAAGAAAAAGAAGATTAATAAGACGATGAAGAAGAAGATGAATAAGAAGAAGACAAAGAAGAAGAAGAGGAAGAGGAAGAAGAAGAAGAAGAAAAAGAAGAGGAAGAAAAAGAAAAAGAAGGAGAGTGAGAAGGAGAAGAAGGAGAAGGAGAAGGAGAGGGGGAAGGAGAAGATGAAGAAGAAGAAAAAGTAAAAGATGAAGAAGAAGAAGAAGATGATGATGATGAAAAAGAAGGAGAAGAAGTAGTAGTTGTAGAAGTAGAAAAAGATGATGATGAAGAAGAAGAAGAAGACGAAGAAGAGAAGAAGATGAAGAAGAAGAGATGAAGAAGAAGAGGAAGAAGAAGGAAAAGAAGAACAGGAAAAATAAAAAGGAGAAGACGATGAATACGAACAAGACGAAGGAGAGGAAGGATATGTGGAAGAAGAAGAAGGAGAAGACAAAGAAGAAGAAGAAGAAGAAGGTATAGAAGAAGAAAAAGTAGAAGAAGAGGGAGAAGAAGGAGAAGAAAAAAAAAGAAGAGAAAGAAGAAGGAGAAGGAGAAGAAGAAGATGAAGAGGAATAAAAGTAGAAGGAGTAGCAGGAGAAGGAGAAGGAAAAGAAGCAGAAGAAGGAGATAGAGAAGAAGAAGAAGGAGGAGATGAACTGGAAGACGAGGAAGAAGAATGAGGAGAAGAAGAAAAAGAAGAAGTAATAGGAGAAGAGGAAGAGGAAGTAGAAGAAGAATAAGACAAAGAACAAGAAGAAATAGAAGTAGAAGAATAGGAAGATGAAGAAGAAGAAGAAGGTGAAGATGAAGATGAAGAAAAAGAACAAGATGAAGATGAAGAAGATGAACAAGAAGAAGAACAAGAAGAAGAAGAAGTAGAAGAAGCAAAAGAAGATGAAGAAGAAGAGGAAGAAAATGAAAAAGATAAAGAAAAAAGTAGTAGTTTTGGAAGAAGAAGTAGAAGAAGGAGAAGGAAATGAAGAAGTAGTAGAAGAAGAAGAAGAAGAAGAAGTAGAAGTAGAAGAAGAAGAAGATGTAGAAGAAGAAGAAGAAGATACAGAAGAAGAAGAATAACAAAAAAAAAGAGGAAGGAAAAAAGGAAGAAAGGGAAGACAAAGAAGATGAAGGTGAAGAAGAAGATGAAGAAGATTAAAAAGGAGATAAAGAATGGAAGAAGAAGAAGTAAGAGAAGAAGAAGAAGAAGAAGAGGATGAATAAGAAGAAGAAGAAGGAGAGAAGAAGAAGAAGAAGAAGAAGAAGAAGATGATGAAGAAGAAGAAAAAAAGAAGAAACTGAAGAAGTTTAAGAAGGAGATGGAGAAGAGGAAGCAGAAGAAGAAGAAAAAGAGGAAGAACAGGAAGACGAAGAAGAAGAAGGAGAAGAAGAACGAGTAGTGGAAGAAGAAGAAGGAGAAGACGAAGAAGAAGGAAATGAAGAAGAAGAAGATGATGAAGAACAAGAACGAGAAGAAGAGTTGGAAAAAGAAGAAGATGAAGAAGAAGAAGGAGAAGATGATGAACAAGAAGGAGAAGAAGAAGAAGAATAAGGAGATGAAGAAGAATGAGAAGAAGAAGAAGAAGAAGAAGGAGGAGAAGAAGAAGAAGAATGAGAAGAAGGACAAGAAGAAGGAGAAGAAAAAAAGAAGAAATAAGAAGAAGGAGGTGTAAAAGAAGAAGGAGATGTAGAAAATGGGGAAAGAGAGAAGGAGAAGAAGAAGATGGAGATCATGAAGAAGGAGAAGAAAAAGAGGAAGAAGAAGAAGCAAAGGAAGAAGAAGAAGAGGAAGAAGTTGAAGAAAAAGATGAAAATTGTGAAGAGGAAGAGAAAGACGAAGCCGAAGATGAAGAAGAAGAACAAGAAGAAGAAGAAGCACAAGAAGAAGAAGGAGATGAAGAAGAGCAGGAAAAGTGGAAACAAATATAGAACAAATTGTAATCAGAGTAAAAGAAGATGAAGAAGAAGAAGAAGGATAAGAAAAACAAGAAAAAAAAGAAGAGAAAGAAGAAGTAAAAGTAGAAGAAGAAGAATATGATGAAGATAGTTGTTGTAGTAGTATTTGAATTAGTAGTAGTAGAATAATAATTTTAATAATAATAATAATAATAATAATAAGAAAGTGAAGGAGAAGAAAGAGAAGGAGAAGAAGGAGAAGAAGATGGAGTAGAAAAAGAAGAAGATGAAGAAGAAGAAGAAGAAGAAGAAGGGGAAGAAGAAGAACAAAAAAAAGGAGAAGGAAATGAAGCAAAAGAAGAAGGAGATGGAGAAGAAAAACAAAAAAAGAACAAGATGGAGAATAAGAAAAAGAAAAAGAAGGAGAAGAAGAAAATAAAGAAGTAGGAGAAGAAGAAGAAGAAGAAGAAGAAGAACAAGAAGAAAAATAATTAAAAGGAGAAGGAGAATAAGAAGAATATGAAGAGGAATAAAAAGAAGTAGAAGGAGTAGTATGAGAAGGAGAAAAAGAAGAAAGAGAAGAAGAAGAAGGAGAAGAAGAAGAAGGAGAAGAACTGGAAAAAGAAGAAAAAGGAGTAGAAAGAGTAGGAGTAAGAGAAGAGGAAGAGGAAGATGAAGAAGGAGTAGAAGAAGAATAAGAAGTAGAAGTAAACAAAGAAGTTGCGAAAGAAGATGAAAAGTATAAAGAAGAAATAATAGTAGAAGAAGAAGAAGAAGAAGTGGAAAACGAAGAAGGAGAAGAAGAAAACCAAGAAGAAGAAGAAGAAGAAGAACAAGAAGGAAAAGAAGGAGAAGTAGTAGTGGTAGAAGGAGAAGAAGAAGAAGTAGAAGAGGAGGAAGAAGAAGAAGGTGAAGGAAAAGAATGAGTGGAAGGAGGAGTAGAAAAGGAGAAGAAGAAGAACAAGAAGATGAAGAGGAAGAAAGAGAAGTTGAAGAAGTGGAAGAAGAAGAAGTAGAAGGCCAAGAAGAAGAAGAAGAAGAAGAAGAAGAAGAGGAAGAAGGAGAAGAAGAAGACGATGGGGATAAAGAAGAAAGAGAAGAAGGAGAAAAAAGAGAAGGAGAAGAAGGAGAAGGAGATGAAGAGGAAGGAGTAGAAGGAGAAGGAGAAGAAGAATAGGATGAAGAAGAAGAAGAAGAAAAAGAAGAAAAAGAAGCATAAGATGGTGATGAAGAAAAAGAAGAAGAAGAACAAGAAGAATGAGGACAAGGAGAAGGAGAAAAAGAAGAAGGAGAAGAACAAGAAGTAGAAAAAGAAGGAGAAGAAGAAAAAGATGAGGAAGGAGAGGGACAAGAGGAAAGGGATGAAGAAGAAGAAGATGATGATGAAGAAGAAGAAAAAGAACAAGAAGAAGAATTAGAAGAAGTAGAAGAAGATAAAGAAGAAGGAGAAGAAGTAGTTGTAGTAGTAGTAGTAGTAGCAGAAGACGAAGAAAAAGAAGAACAAGAAGGTGAACGAAAAGAATGAGTGGAAGGAGTAGAAGAAGGAGAAGAAGAAGAACAAGAAGATGAAGAGGAAGACAGAGAAGTTGAAGAAATGGAAGAAGAAGAAGTAGAAGACAAAGAAGAAGAAGAAGAAGAAGAAGGAGAAGGAGAAGAAGAAGATGATGGAGATGAAGAAGAAAGGGAAGAAGGAGAAAATAAGGAAGGAGAAGAGGGAGAAGGAGATGAAGAGGATGGAGTAGAAGGAGAAGGAGAAGAAGAATAGGAAGTAGAAGAAAAAGAAGAAGAAGAAGAAGGAGAAGAAGTTTAAGAAGAAGGAGAAGAAGAAGAAGAAGGAGAAAAACAAGAAGGAGAAGAACAAGAAGAAGAAAAAAAAGAAGGAGAAGAAGAGAGTAAAAGGAAAGGGAAGGAGAAGAGGAGAAGGAAGCAGTAGAAGAAAAAGAAGAAGAAGAAGAAGAAGAAGAAAAAGAACAAAAAGAAGAAGAAGTATAAGAAGAAGCAGAATAAGATGAAGAAGAAGAGGAAGAAGAGGAAAAAGATAAAGAAGAAATAGTAATAATAGTAGAAGAAGAAGAAGGAGAAGAAGAGGAAGAAGGAGATGAAGAAGAAGAAGAAGAAGGAGTGGAAGAAGAAGAAGAAGAAGAAGAAGAAATAGAAGCAATAGTAGTAGAAGAAGACGAAGAAGAAGAAGAAGAAGAAGAAGGAGAAGAAGTAGAAGAAAAAGAAGGGGAAGGAAATGAAGCAAAAGAAGAATGAGAAGGAAAAGAATAAAAAGAAGAACAAGAAGGAGAATTAGAAGAAGAAGAAAATGAAGAAGAAAGAGAAGAAGAAGAGGAAGAAGAAGAAGAAAAAGAACAAGAAGAAGAAGAATAATAAAAAGTAGTTGGAGAAGGAGAAGAAGAAGAAGAGGAACTAAAAAAAGTAAGAGAAGGAGAAGAAGTACAAGGAGAAGAAGGAAAAGGAGAAGAACTAGAAAAAGAAGAAAAAGGAGGAGAAGAAAAAGAAGAAGTAGGAGTAAGAGAAGAGAAAGAAGAAGAAGAAGAATAAAAAGCAGAAGAAAATGAAGGAGAAGCGAAAGAAGATGGTAAAGATAAAGAAGAGGAAGTGGAAGAAGAAGGAGAAGAAGACGAAGAAGAAGAAGAAGAAGAAGAACAAGAAGATGAAGAAGAAAAAGAAGAAGAAAAAGAAGAAGAAAAAGAAGAAGAAGAAGGAGAAGTAATAGTGGAAGAAGAAGGAGGAGACGAAGAAGAAGAAGAAGTAGAAGAGGAGGAAAAAGATGTAGTTGCAGCTGTAGTAGTAGAACAAGAAAAAGAAGAAGAAGAAGAAGAAAAAGTAGAAGAAGAAGGTGAAGGAGAAGAATAAGAGGAAGGAGTAGATGAAGGAGAAGAAGAAGAACAAGAAGACGAAGAGGAAGAAAGAGAAGTTGAAAAATTGGAAGAAGAAGAAGTAGAAGACCAAGAAGAAGAAGGAGAAGGAGAAGGAGAAGGAGAAGGAGAAGAAGAAGACAATGGAGATGAAGAAGAAAGAAAAGAAGGAGAAAAAAAGGAAGGAGAAGAAGGAGAAGGAGATGAAGAGGGAGTAGATGGAGAAGGAGAAGGAGAAGAAGAAGAAAAAGAAGAAGAAGAAGAAGAAGAAGAACAAGAAGAACTAGAAGAATGAGGAGAAGGAGGAGGAGAAGAAGAAGGAGAAGAACAAGAAGGAGAAGAACAAGAAGTAGATAAAGAAGAAGGAGAAGAAGAAGAAGAAGAAGTAAAAAGAGAAGAGGAATGGGAAGAAGAAGAAGAAGATGAAGAAGGAGAAGAAGAAAAAGTAGAAATAGAAGAACAAGTAGAATTAGAAGAAGAAGTAGAAGTAGTAGAAGAAGAAGAAGGAGAAGAAGAAGAAGACGTAAAAGAAGGAGAAGGAAATGAAGCAAAAGAAGAAAAAGAAGGAGAAGAAAAACAAAAAAGAAGAACAAGAGGGAGAATAAGAAGAAGAAAACGAAGAAGAAGAAGAAGAAAATGAAGGAGGAGAAGAAGTAGAAGAAGAAGAAGAAGAAGAAGAAGAAGAAGTAGATGACGAAGTAGGAGAAGGTGAGGAGGAAGAAGAAGACGAACTAAAAGAAGTAGAAGAAGGTAACGAAGAAGGAGGGCAAGGAGAAGAGGAAGAATAAGAATGAAAGAAGGAGAAGAAGAACAAGAATTAGAAGAAGTAATAAATTAAGAATAAGATGGAGAAGAACGGTTACAAAAGAAAAAGATGGAGAAGAAGAAGAAGAAGGAGATGATGAAGAAGGAGATGAAGGACAGGGAAAAGAGGTGGAAGAAGAAAAAGAAAGAGAAGAAGAAAGAGAAGAAGATGAAGAAGGAGAAGAAGGAGATGGAGGAAAAGAAGAAGGAGAAGAAGAAGACATAGAAAAAGAAGATTGAGAAGATGGAGAATGAGAAGTTGAAGAATTAGAAGGAGAAGTAGTAGTAGTAATAGAAGAACAAGAAGAAGAAAAAGAAGGAGGAGAAGAAGAAGTAGTAAGAGAAGAAGAATTAGAAGAAGAAGAAAAGAGGAAGAAGAAGAAGAAGAAGAAGAAGAAAAAGAAGAAGAAGAGAAAGATGAAGATGATGAAGAAGAAGAAGAAGAATAGAAGTAGTAGTAGAAGAAAAAGAAGAAGAGGAAGAAGTTGTAGTTGAAGGAGAAGTAGCAGTAATAGAAATAAAAGAAGAAGAAGAAAAAGAAGAAGAAGAAGAAGAAGTAGAAGAAGAGGAAGAAGAATAAGAAGAATAAGAAGAAGAAGAAGAAAAAGAACAAGAAGATGAATAAGTAGTAGAAGAAGAAGAAGAAAAAGACGATGAAGAAGAAGAATACGAAAAAGAAAAAGATGAAGAAGACGATGAAGAAGAAGGTGAAGATGAAGACAAAGAAGAAGAGGAGGAGGAAGAAGAAGAAGAGGAGTACGAAGAAGATGAAAAAGAAGAGGAAGAAGAAGAAAAAGAAGGAGAGTGAGAAGGAGAAGAAGGAGAAGGAGAAGGAGAATAAGAAGAAGAAGAAGTAAAAGAAGAAGAAGAAGAACAAGAAGAAGAAGGAGAAGGAGAAGTAGAAGTAGAAGAAGAAGAAGAAGCAGAGGAAGAAGAAGGAGAAGAAGACGGAGAAGAAGAAGAAGAAGAAGAAGAAGAAGAAGTGATGAAGAAGAAAAGGAAGAAGGAAAAGAAGAAGAAGAAAAAGAAGGAGAAGAGGAAGAAGATGAAGGAGAAGAAAGATAAGTGAAAGAAGAAGTAGGAGAAGACGAAGAAAAAGAAGAAGGAGAAGAATAAGAAAAAGAAAGAGAAGAAGGTAAAGAAGAAGAAGAAGGAGAAGAACAAGAAGAAGATGAAGAAGAAGAAGAACAAGAACAAGAAGAAGAATAATAAGACAAATGAGAAGCAAAAGGAGAAGAAGAAGAAGAAGAAGAAGAAGAAGAGGAATAAGAAGTAGAAGGAGTACTAAGAGAAGGAGAAGAAGTAGAAGGAGAAGAAGAAGAAGGAGAAGAAGAAGAAGGAGAAAATCTGTAAGATGAGGAAGAAGAATGAAGAGAAGAAGAAGAAGGAGAAGGATTAGGAGAAAGGGAAGAGGAAGTAGAAGAAGAAGAAGGCAAAGAATAAGAAGAAGTAAAAGTAGAATAAGAAGAAGAAGAAAATGAAGAAGAAGTTGAAGAAGATGAAAATGATAAAGAAGAAATAATAATGGAAGAAGAAGAAGAAGAATGAGGAGGAGGAGGAGGAGGAGAAAAAGAAGAAGAAGAGGAAGAAAAAGAAGAAGAAAAAGGAGTCGAAGTGGAAGGAGGAGTAGAAGAAGAAGAAGTAGGGGAAAAAGAAGTAGAGGAGAAAGAAGAAGTAGTTGTAGTAGTAGTAGAAGAAGAGAGAAGAAGAAGAAGAAGAAGAAGAAGAAGGTGAAGGAGAAGAATGGGAGGAAGGAGTAAAAGAAGGAGAAGAAGTGGAACAAGAAGATGAAGAGGGAGAAAGAGAAGTTGAAGAAATTGGAGAAGAGGAAGTAAAAGACCAAGAAGAATAAGAAGAAGAAGAAGAAGAAGGAGAAGAAGAAGATGATGAAGATGAAGAAGAAAGAGAAGGAGAAAAAAGAAGGAGAAGGAGAAGGATATGAAGAGGAAGGAGTAGTAAGAAAAGAAGAAGAATAACAAGAAGAAGAAGAAGAAGGAAAAGATGAAGAAGAAGAAGAAGAAGAAGAAGAAGAATGAGGAGGAGTATGAGAAGGAGAAAAAGAAGAGGGAGATGATGAAGAAGAAGAAGAAGATGAAGGAGAACGAGAAGAGGAAGAGAAAGAAAGAGAAGAAAAAAAACAAGACTAAGAAGGAGTAGAAGGAGAGGGAGAAGGAGAAGAAGAAGAAGGGGAAGAAGAGAAGAAGAAGAAGGAGAAAAAGTAGAAGGAGAAAAAGTAATAGAAAAAGAAGAAGGAGAAGGAGAAGAAGAAGAAGAAGAAGAAGAAGAGGAAGAAGAAGATGAAGAAATAGTGAAAGAAGAAGAAGTAGAAGAAAAAGAAGAAGAAGAAGAAAAAGAAGAAGAAGAATAGGAAGAAATAGAAATAGTAGAAGAAGAAGAAAAAGAAGAACAAGAAGAAGCAGAAGAAGTAGAAGTTGTAGTTGAAGAAGTGGTGGTAGAAGAAAAAGAAGAAGAAGAAGAGAAGAATAAGAATAAGAAGAATAGGAAGAAGAAGAAGGAGATGGAGATGAAGTAGAAGGATAAGAAGGAGAAGAAGAAGTAGAAGAAGAATAAGAAGATAAATAACTAGTAGAAGAAGAAGAAGAAGAAGAAGAAGAAAAAGAAGAATACAAAGAACAAGAAGATGAACAAGACGATGAAGAAGAAGATGAAGGAGAAGACAAAGAAGAAGAAGAGGAGGAGGAAGAAGAAGAAGAAGAAAAAGAAGAAGAAGTAATAGAAGAGGAAGAACAAGGAAAAGAAGGAGAGTGACGAGTAGAAGAAGGAGAAGGAGAAGGAGAAAGAGAAGGAGAAGGAGAAAATGAAGAAGAAGAAGAAGTAAAAGATGATGATGAAGAAGAAGAAGAAGAACAACAAGAAGGAGAAGAAGAAGTAATAGTAGTAGAAGAAGAAGAAGAAGAAGGAGAAGGAGAAGAAGAGGAAGAAGAAGAAGAAGAAGAGATGAAGAAGAAGAGGAAGAAGAAGGATAAGAATAACAAGAAAAAGAAAAAGGAGAAGTCAAATAAGACGACGAAGACGAAGGAGAAGAAAGATAAGTTGACGAAAAAGAAGACAAAGAAGAAGAAGAAGAAGGAGAAGAATAAGAAAAAGACAGGAAGATGATAAAGAAGAAGAAGGAGAAGAGGGAGAAGAAAAATAAAAAGAAGAAGAAGAAGAAGAAGAACATGAAGAAGAATAATAAGAAAAAGGAGAAGGAGAAGGAGGAGAAGAAGAAGAAGAGGAATAAAAAGAAGTAGAAGTAGTAGAAGAAGGAGAAGAAAAAGAAAGAGATGAAGAAGAAGGAGAAGAAGAAGAAGGAGAAGAACTGGAAGATGAGGAAGAGGAATGAGGAGGAGAAAAAGAAGAAGAAGAAGAGGTAGAAGAAGAGGAAATGAAAGTAGAAGAAGAACAAGAAATTGATGTTGATGATGAAGAAGAAGAAGATGAAGGTGGAAAAGAGGGAGAAGATGTAGTAGATGAAGAAGAATTTGAAGAGGAAGGAGAGGAAGTAAAAGGAGAAGAAGAAGAAAAATAAAAGGAAGAAGAAGACGAAGAAGAAAAAGAAGAAGAAGAAGAAGAGGAAGAACATGAAGAGGAGGAAGAAAAGAAGAAGAAGAAGAAGAAGAAGAAGAGGAGGAGGAAGAAGAAGAAGAAGAAGAAGAAGAAGAAGAAAAAGGAGAAGAAGAAGAGGAAGAAGTAGAAGAAGAAGTAGATGTAGAAGAAGGAGAAGAAGAGGAAGAACAAGAAGAAGCAGAAGAAGAAGAAGAAGAAGAAGAAAAAGATGAAAAAGAAAAAGAAGAAGAAGAAGAAAAAGAAGAAGAAGAACGAGTAGCTGTGGATGAAGGAGGAGGAGGAGAAGAAGAAGTAAAGGAAAAAGAAGAAGAGGAGGAAGAAGAAGAAGCAGAGGAAGAAGCTGTAGTTGTAGGAGCATTAGAAGAAGCAGAAGAAGAAGAAGAAGGTGAAGGAGAAGAATGGGAGGAAGAAGGAATAGAAGAAGGAGAAGAAGAGGAACAAGAAGATGAAGAGGAAGAAAGAGAAGTTGAAGAAGTGGAAGAAGGAGAAGTAAAAGACCAAGATGAAGAAGAAGTAGTAGAAGAAGGAGAAGAAGAAGTGGAAGAAGGAGAAGAAGAAGATGATGAATATGAAGAAGAAAGAGAAGTAGGAGAAAAGAAGAAGGAGAAGAAGGACAAGGATATGGATTGGAAGGAGTAGAAGGAGAAGGGGAGGAAGAAGAAGAAGAAGAAGAATGAGGAGTAGGAGAAGAAGAAGGAGAAGATGAAGAAGGAGAGAACAAGAAGAAGAAGAGGAAGAGGGCGATGATGAAGAAGAAGGAGAAGAAGAAAAAGGAGATGTAGAAGAAGGAGAGAAGTAGAAGGAGGAGGAGGAGGAGAAGAAGAAGAAGTAGAAATAGAAATAGTGGAAGAAGAAGAAAAAGAACAAGAAGAAGAAGAAGAAGAGGAAGAGGTAGAAGTTGTACTTGGAGAAGTTGTAGTAGTAAAAGAAAAAGAAGAAGAAGAAGAGGAAGAAGAATAAGAAGAAGAAGAAGGAGAAGAAGAAGAAGAAGAAGGAGATTGAGATGAAGTAGAAGGAGAAGAAGAAGAAGAAGAAGAAGAAGAAGAAGAAGAAGAAGAAGAAGAAGAAGAAGAAGAAAAAGAACAAGAAGATGAATAAGTAGTAGTAGAAGAAGAAAAAGAAGAAGACGAAGAAGAAGAAGAAGAAGAAGAAGAAGAAGAAGAAGAAGAAGAAGAAGAAGAATATGAAGAAGAGGAAGATGAAGAAGACAACGAAGAAGAAGATGAAGAAGAAGAAGACAAAGAAGAAGAAGAAGAACAAGAAAAAGAAGAAGAAAAAGAAGAAGAAGAAAAACAAGTGGAAGAAGAAGAAAAAGAAGAGTGAGAAGGAGAGAAGAAGCAGGAGATGGAGAAGGGAAAGGAGAAGATGAAGAAGAAGCAGAAGATGATGATTAAGAAGAAGGAGAAGAAGAAGTAGAAGAAGTAGTAGTAGTAGTAGTAGTAGAAGAAGAAGAAGAAGAAGAAGAAGAAGAAGATGAAGAAGGAAAAGAAGATGAGGAAGAGAAGAAGATGAAGAAGAAGACATGAAGAAGAAGAGGAAGAAAAAGGAAAAGAAGAACAGGAAAAAAAAATAGGAGAAGAAGGAGAGGAAGGATATATGGAAGAAGAAGGAGAAGACAAAGAAGAAGAAGAAGAAGAAGAAGAAGAAGGAGAAGAATAAGAAGAAGAAGAAGAGGGAGAATAAGGAGAAGAAAAAAAGAAGAGCAAGAAGGTGGAGAAGAAGAAGAAGAAGAAGAAGAAGAAGAATAAGAAAAAGGAGAAGGATAAGGAGAAGAAGAAGATGAAAAGGAATAGGAAGAAGTACAAGGAGTAGTAGGAGAAGGAGAAGAGAAAGAAGAAGAAGAAGAAGATAGAGAATAAGAAGAAGGAGAAGAACAGGAAGATGAGGAAGAAGAATGAGGAGAAGAAGAAAGAAGAAAAAAAGAAGTAGTAGGAGAATAGGAAGAGGAAGTAGAAGAAGAACAACAAAAAGAACAAGAAGAAGTAGAAGCAGAAGAAGAAAAAGAAGAAGAAGAAAAAGATGAAGATGGTGAAGAAGAAGAAGATCAAGAAGAAGAAGATGGAGAAGAAGAGGGAGAAAAAGAAAAAGATAAAGAAAAAAATAGCAGTAGTAGAAAAAGAAGTAGAAGAAGGAGAAGAAAAAGAAGAAGAAGAAGAAGAAGTAGAAAAGAAGAAGAAAAAGAAGAAGAAGAAGAAGAAGAAGAAGAAGTAGAAGTAGAAGAAGAATACGAAGAAGAAGAAGAAGATGCGGAATAAGAAGAACAACAACAAGAAGAGGAAGGAAAAGAGGAAGAAAAGGAGAGGAAGAAGATGAAGGAGAAGAAGAAGATGAAGAAGATTAAGAAGGAGATAAGGACATAGAAGAAGAAGAAGAAGTAGAAGTAGAAGAAGAAGAAGAAGAAGAAGAAGATGATGATGAACATGAAGAAGAAGAAGAAGGAGATGGAGAAGAAGAAGAAGAAGATGAAAAAGAAGAAGAAAAAAATGGAAAACTGAAGAAGATTAAGAAGGAGATGAAGAAGAGGAAGAAGAAGAAGGTGTAGAGGAAGAAGAAGAAGAAGAAGAAGAAGAAGAAAAAGAATAAGAAAAAGAAGAAGAAGAAGAAGAATAAAAAGAAGAAGAAGGAAAAGAGGAAGAACAGGAAGACGAAGAAGAGGAAGGAGAAGAACGAGAAGTTGAAGAAGAAGAAGGAGAAGTTGAAGAAGAAGAAAATGAAGAAGAAGAAGATGAAGAATAAGAAAGAGAAGAAGACTTGGAAAGAGAAGAAGATGATGAAGAAGAAGAAGGAGAAGAGGATGAGAAAGAAGGAAAAGAAGAAGAATAAGGAGATGAAGAACAATGAGGAGAAGGAGAAGGAGAAGAAGAAGAAGAAGAAGAAGAAGAAGAATGAGAAGAAGGAGAAGAAGAAGGAGAAGAAAAAGAAGAAGAATAAGAAGAAGGAGAAGGTGTAGAAGAAGAAGGAGAAGTATAAAAAGGGGAAAGAGAAGAAGGAGATCATGAAGAAGGGGAGGAAAAAGAGGAAGAAGAAGAAGAAGAAGAAGAAGCAGATGATGATGATGATGAAGATGATGATTAAGTGAAAGAAGAAAGAGAAGGATAAGTAGAAGAAAAAGAAGGAGAACGGGAGGAGAAGAAGAACAAGAACAAGAAGAAGAGGAAAGAGATGAAGAGGAAGAAGTGAAAGAAGAAGAGGAAGAAGAAGAATTGAAGATGAAGAAGAAAAAGAAGAAAAAAAAGAAGAAAAAAAGAAGGAGAAGATGAAGAAGACGAAGAAGTCAAAGGAGAAGAAGGATAAGTGGAAGATGAAGAAGGATAAGGTAAAGAAGAAGAAGAAGATGTAGAAGAATGACAAGAAGATGGAGATGAAGAAGAAGAAGGAGAAGAAAGAGAAGAAGTTGGAGAAGAAGGAGAAGAAAGAGAAGAAGTTGGAGAAGAAGGAGAAGAAGAACAATGAAAAGAAGAAGAAGAAGAAGAGGAATAAGAAGAAGGAGGAGTAGTGAGAGAAGGAGAAGAAGGAGAAGAAGAAGGAGGAGAAGAAGAAGATGAAGAAAATGATAGAAATTGTGAATAGGTAGAGAAAGACGAAGCTGAAGAAGAAGAAGAACAGGAAGAAGAAGAAGCAGAAGAAGTAGAAGGAGATGAAGAAGAGGAGGAAAAGTGGAAAAAGATGAAGAACAAATTGTAGAAGGAGAAGAAGAAGAATAAGAAAAACAAGAAGAAAAAGAAGAAGAAGATGTAAAAGAAGTAGTAGTAGAAGAAGAAGAAGATGATGAAGAAATAGTTGTTGTAGTAGTTTTTGAATTAGTAGTAGTAGAATAATAATAATAATAATAATAATAATAAGAAAGTGAAGGAGAAGAAATAGAAGGAGAAGAAGGAGAAGAAGATGGAGTAGAAGAAGAAGAAGATGACAAAGAAGAAGAAGAAGAAGAAGAAGAAGAAGAAGGAGAAGAAGAAGAACAAAAAAAAAGGAGAAGGAAATGAGGGAAAAGAAGAATGGGAAGGAGACGAAAAATAAAAAAAGAAGAAAAAGATGGAGAATAAGAAGAAGAAAAAGAAGAAGAAGAATAAGAAAATAAAGAAGAGGTGAAGAAGAAGAAGAAGAAGAAGAAGAAGAATATTTAAAAGGAGAAGGAGAAGGAGAATAAGAAGAAGATGAAGAGGAATAAGAAGTAGAAGGACTAGTATGAGAAGGAGAAAAAGAAGAAAGAGAAGAAGGAGGAGGAGAAGAAGAAGAAGGAGAACTAGAAAAAGAAGAAAAAGAAGAAAAAGAAGGAGAAGAAGAAGAAGAAGAAAAAGGAGTAAGAGTAGAGAACTAGGAAGAAAAAGGAGTAGAAGAAGAATAAGAAGTAGAAGAAAACAAAGAAGTAGAGGAAGAAGATGAAAAAGATGAAGAAGAAATAATAGTAGTAGAAAAAGAAGAAGAAGTGGAAGAAGAAGAAGAAAGAGAAGAAGAAGAAGAAGAACAAGAAGAAGAAGGAGAAGAAGAAAAAGAATTAGAAGAGGAGGAAGAAAAAATAGTTGCAGTAGTAATAGTAGTAGTAGTAGTAGAACAAGAAGAAGAAGAAGAAGAAGAAGAAGAAGAAGGTGAAGGAAAAGAATGAGTGGAAGAAGGAGTAGAAGAAGGAGAAGATGAAGGACAAGAAGATGAAAAGGAAGAAAGAGAAGTTGAAGAAGTGGAAGAAGAAGAAGACGTAGAAGACCAAGAAGAAGAAGAAGAAGAAGGAGAAGGAGAAGAAGAAGACGATTGAGATAAAGAAGAAAGCGAAGAAGGGGAAAAAAGAGAAGGAGAAGAAGGAGAAGGAGATGAAAAGGAAGGAGTAGAAGGAGAAGGAGAAGAAGAATAGGAAGAAGAAGAAGAAGGTGATGAAGAAGAAGAAGGTGATGAAGAAGAAGAAGAAGAAGAAGAAGAACAAGAAGAATGAGGAGTAGGAGAAGGAGAAGAAGATGAAGGAGAAGAACAAGAAGGAGAAGAACAAGAAGGAGAAGAACAAGAAGTAGAAAAAGAAGGAGAAGATGAAGAAGATGAGGAAGGAGAGGGAGAAGAGCAAAGGGATGAAGAAGAAGAAGAATAGGAAAAAGTAGGAGAAGAAGAAGTAGAAGAAGATGAAGAAGAAGGAGAAGAAGAAGTAGTTGTAGTAGTAGAAGAAGAAGAAGAAGAAGGTCAAGGAAAAGAATGAGTGGAAGGAGTAGAAGAAAGAGAAGAAGAAGAATAAGAAGATGAAGAAGAATAAAGAGAAGTTGAAGAAGTAGAAGAAGAAGAAGAAGAAGAAGAAGAAGAAGAAGGAGAAGAAGAAGACGATGGAGATAAAGAAGAAAGAGAAGAAGGAAAAGATAGAGAAGGAGATGAAGAGGATGGAGTAGAAGGAGAAGGAGAAGAAGAATAGGAAGTAGAAGAAAAAAAGAAGAAGGAGAAGAAGAATAATAATAAGGAGAAGGAGAAGGAGATGAAGAAGAAGGAGAAGAACAAGAAGAAGAAAAAGAAGAAAGAGAAGAAGAAGCATAAATGGAAGGAGAAGGAGAAGAGGAGAAGGAAGAAGAAGTGGAAGTAGAAGAAGAAGAAGAAGAAGAAGAAGAAGATCAAGAAGAAGTAGAAGAAGAAGAAGAATAAGATGAAGAAGAAAGGGAAGAAGAGGAAAAAGATAAAGAAGAAATAGTACTAGTAGTAGTTGAAGAAGATGGAGAAGAAGAGGAAGATGGAGATGAAGAATAAGAAGAAGAAGGAGAGGAAGAAGAAGTAGTAGAAGAAGAAGAAGAAGAAGTAGAAGTAGAAGAAGTAGAAGTTGAAGAAGAAGAAGTAGAAGCAGAAGTAGAAGAAGCAGAAGAAGAAGAAGAAGAAGAAGAAAAGAAGGAGAAGGAAATGAAGCACAAGAAGAAGGAGAGGAAAAAGAATAAAAAGAAGAACAAGAAGGAGAATAGGAAGAAGAAAAGAAGAAGAAGAAGAAGAAGAGGAAATGAAGAAGAAGGAGGAGAAGAAGAAGAAGAAAAAGAATAAGAAGGAGAAGAATAAGAAAAAGTAGTTGGAGATGGAGAAGAAGAAGAAGAGGAATTAGAAGAAGCAGAAGGAGTAGTAAGAGAAGGAGAAGAAGATGAAGGAGAAGAAGTACTAGGAGAAGAAGAAAAAGGAGAAGAACTTGGAAAAGAAGAAAAAGAAGGAGGAGAAGAAAAAGAAGTAGGAGTAGGAGAAGGGAAAGAAGAAGAAGAAGAAGAAAAAGTAGAAGAATAACAAGGAGCAGAAGAAGAATATGAAGCAGAAGAAAATGAAGGAGAAGTGAAAGAAGATGAAAAAGATAAAGAAGAAATAATAGTAGAAGAAGAAGAAGAAGGAAGAAGAAGACGAAGAAGAAGAAGACGAAGAAGAACAAGAAGATGAAGAAAAAGATGAAGAAAAAGAAGAAGAAGGAGAAGTAGTAGTGGAAGAAGAAGGAGAAGGAGAAGAAGAAGAAGAAGAAGAAGAAGAGGAAGAAGTAGTTACAGCAGTAGTAGTAGTAGAAGAAGAAGACGAAGAAGAAGGTGAAGGAGAAGAATAAGAGGAAGAAGGTGTAGAAGAAGGAGAAGAAGAAGAACAAGAAGATGAAGAGGAAGAAAGAGAAAGTTAAGAATTGGAAGAAGAAGAAGTAGAAGTCCAAGAAGAAGAAGAAGAAGGAGAAGGAGAAGAAGAAGACGATGGAGATGTAGAAGAAAGAGAAGAAGGAGAAAAAAGGGAAGGAGAAGAAGGAGAAGGAGATGAAGAGGAAGGAGTAGACGGAGAAGGAGAAGAAGAAGAAGAAGAAAAAGAAGAAGAAGAATGTGAAGAAGAAGTAGAAGAAGAAGAAGAAGAAGAAGAACAAGAAGAATGAGGAGAAGGAGAAGGAGAAGAAGAAGAAGGAGAAGAACAAGAAGGAGAAGAATAAGAAGTAGAAAAAGAAGAAGGAGAAGAAGAAGTAGAAGAGGAAGGAGAAGAAGAAGAGGAAAGGGAAGAAGAAGAAGAAGAGGATGAAGATGAAGAAGAAGAAGTAGTAGTAGTAGAAGTAGAAGAACAAGTAGAAGTAGAAGAAGAAGAAGTAGAAGTAGTAGTAGTAGTAGAAGAAGAAGAAGAAGAAGAAGGAGAAGGAGAAGAAGAAGTAAAAGAAGGAGAAGGAAATGAAGCAAAAGAAAAAGGAGGAGAAGGAGAAAAACAAAAAAGAAAGAGCAAGAGAATAAGAAGAAGAATACAAAGAAGAAGAAGAAGAAAACAAAGAAGAAGGAGAAGAAGAAGAGGAAGAAGAACAAGAAGAAGAACAAGAAGAATAAGAAATAGATGAAGGAGAAGGAGAAAGAGAAGAAGAAGATGAAGAGGATTAAGAAGAAGTGGAAGGAGTAGTAAGAGAAGGAGAAGAAGAAGAAGAAGGAGAAGAATAGAAAAAAGAAGACAAAGAAGGAGAAGAAGAAGAAGAGGAAGAAGAAGCAGGAGAGGAGGAAAAGGAAGAAGAAGAAGAAGAAGAATAGGAAGAAGAACAAGAATGAGTAGAAGCAGAATAAGTAGAAGAAAAAAATGAAGAAGAGGAAGAAGATGAAAAAGATAAAGAAGAAACAATAGTAGTAAAAGAAGTAGAAGAAGTGGAAGAAGAACGACAAAAAGAACACCAAGAAGAAGAAGAAGAAGAAGAAGAAGAAGAAGAAGATGAAGAAGAAAACGAAGAAGAAAAAGAAGAAGAAGATGGAGAAGTAGTTGTGGAAGAAGAAGGAGAAGAAGTAGAAGAAGAAGAAGAAGAAGAAGAAGAAGAAGAAGTGGAGAAAGAAGTAGTTTTAGTAGTAGTAGTAGTAGTAGTAGAAGAAAAAGAAGAAGAA
>JAIUJO010003043.1:45000-47663 GCA_023846275.1 Vanilla planifolia | reverse complement strand
CTACTTCTTCTTCTTCTTCTACCTATTTTCTTCTTCTTTTCATCTTCTTCTTCTTCCTCTTCTTCTTCTTCTTCATCTTCTTCTTCTTCTTCTTCTTCTTCTTCTTCTTCTTCTTCCTCTTCTTCTTCTTCTTCTCCTTCTTCTTCATCATCATCATCTTCTTCTTCTTCTTCTACTTCTTCTTCTTTTTCTTCTTCATCTTCTTTTCCCTCTTCTTCTTCTCCTTCTTCCTATTTTTCTTTATCTTCATCTTCTTCTTCTTCCCTTTCTTCCTCTTCTTCATCTTCTTCTCCTTCTTCCTGTTCTCCTTCTTCATCTTCTTCTTCCTGTTCTCCTTCTTCATCATCGTCTTCTTCTTCTTCTTCTTCTTCTTCTTCTTCTCTTTCTTCTTCATCATCTTCTTTTTCTTATACTTGTTATTTTTCTTCTTCTTTTTCCTCTTCTTCTTCTTCTTCTTCTACTTAATCTTCATCTTCTTCTTCATAGCCATATTCTTTTACTTCTCCTTCTTCATCTTTTTCTTCTTCTTCTTCTTCTTCCATTTTTGTTCTTCATCTTCTACCTCTTCTTCTTCGTCTTCTTCTTCTTCTTCTTCTTCTTCTTCTTTTATTTCTTCTACTTCATCTTCTACTTGTTGTTGTTTTTGTTCTTCTTCTTCTTCTTCTTCTTCTTCTTCTCCTTCTTCTTCTTTATTTTCTTCTTCATAATCTGCATCTTTTTCTTCTTGTTCTTCTTTTTCTTCATCGTCGTCTTCATCTTCTTCAACTTCTTCATCTTCATAATCTTTACCTTTTATCCTTCCCCTACTTTTTCTTCTTCTTCATTATCTTCTTCTTCATATTCTTTTTCATCTACTACTACTACTACTTCTTCTTCTTCTTTTTACTTCTTCTTTTTCGTCTTCTTCTTCTTCTTCTTCGTCTTCTTCTTCTTCTTCTTCTTCTTCTTTTTCTTCTTCTTCTTCTTCTTCTTCTTCTTCTTCTTCTTCTTCTTCTTTTTCTTCTTCTTCTAATTTTCCTTCTTCTCTTTCTTCTTCTATTTCTCCCACTTCTTCTTCTTCTTCTACTTCTTCTTCTTCTTCTTCTTCTACTTCTTATTTTTCTTGTTCATCTTCCTCTTCTTTATCTTCTTCTTTTTCTTCTTCTTCTTCTTCTTCTTCTCTTTCTTCTTCTTCTTCTTCATCATCTTCTTCTTCTTACACTTCTTCTTTTTCTTCTTCTTTTTGTTCTTCTTCTTTTTCTTTTTCTTCTTGTAGTTCATCTTTATCTTCTTCTTCTTCATCATCTTCTTCTTTTTCTCCTTCTTCATCATCATCTTCTTCTTCTTCTTCCTTTTGTTGTTTTTCTTTTTCTACCTCTTCTTCTTCTTCTTCTTCTTCTTCCACTTCTTCTTCCCCTTCTGCATCCTCTTCTTCATTAACTTCTTCTTCTTCTTCCTCTTCTTCTACTTCTTGTTGTTCTTCTTCTTCTTCATCTTCTTCTTCTTCTTTATCTTCTTCATCATCATCATCTCCTTCTTCTTCTTCCTCTTCTTTGTCTTCTTCTTCAGCATCATAATCTTCTTCCTCTTCTTCATCATCTTCATCTCTTCTCCTTCGCTTTCTTTTCTTTCTTCTTCTTCTTCTTCTTCTTCTTTTCATGTTCTTCTACTTAATCATCTTCTTCTTCATTTTCTTCATCAACTACTACTTCTTTTTCTTCTTCTTCTTCTTCTGCTTCTTCTACTTCTTCTTCTTCTTCCTCTTCATCTTTGTCTTCACTTCTTCTTCTTTCTCTTCTTCTTCTTCTTTTTCTTGTTCTTCTTATTATTCTTATTCTTTTTCTTATTCTTCTTCTTCCTCATCTTCTTCTTCTTCTTCATCTTATTATTCATCATCATCATCTTCTTCTTCTTCTTCTTGTTCTCTTCTTCTTCTTCCACTTGTTCTAAATTTTTCTTTCTCCTCCTCCTCCTCCTCTTCTTCTTCCTCTTCTTTTTCTTCTTCTACTCCTTCTACTTCTTTTTCCTCTTCTTCTTCTTCTTCTTCTTTTTCCTTTACTTGTACTTCTTCTTCCTCTTCATCTTCTTCTTCTACTACTTCTTCAACTTCTTCTACCTCTTCTTCTTCTTCTTCTTCTCCTTCTTCTTTCTATTTTTCTTCTTATTTTCTTCTTCTTCTTCTTCCCCTTCTTTATCTTCTTCTTCTGGTTCTTCTTTTTCCTCTTCTTTTTTTTTCTTCTTCTTCTTATTCTTCTTCTTCTTCTTCTTCTTCTTCTTCCTCTTCTCCCTCCTTTTCCTCTTCTTCAACTTCTTCTTGTAATTCTCCTCCTTCTCCTTCTTCTTGTCTTTCTCCTACTTCATCTACTTCTTCTTCTTCAAATTCTTCTTATTCCTCCTCTTCTTCTTCTTCTTCTTCTCCTTCTTCTTCTTCTTCTTCTGCTTCTTCTTCTTCTTATTCTTCTTGTTCATCTTCTTCTTCTTCTCCTTCTTCTTCTATTTCTTCTTCTTTTTCTTCATCATCATCATCTTCTTCCTCTTCTTCTTCTTCTTCTTCTTCGTCTTCTTCTCCTCCTTTTTCTTATTCTTCCTCTTCTTCTTCTTTTCTTCTTCTTCTTCTTCTTCTTCTTCTTCCTCTTCTTCTTCTTCTACTTTAGCTTCTTCTACCTCTTCTTCTTCTTCGTTTT
>JAIUJO010003043.1:40000-42500 GCA_023846275.1 Vanilla planifolia | reverse complement strand
TCTTCTTCATCTTCTTCTTCTCTTTCTTCTTCATCTTCTTCTTCTTCTTCTTCTTCTTACGCTTCTTCTTTTACTTCATCTTTTTCTTCTTCTTCTTCTTCTTTTACTTCATCTTCATCTTCTTCTTCATAGCAATATTCTTCTACTTCTCCTTCTTCTTCATCTTCTTCTTTTTGTTCCTTATGTTGTTCTTCTTCTTCAACTTCTTCTTCTTCTTCTTCTTCATCATCATCACCTTCTTCTTGTTCTTCTTCTGCTTCTGCTTCCTCTTCTTCCCCATCTTCTTCTTCTTCATTTACTTCCTCTACTTCTTCTTCTTCTACTTCTTCTTCTTCTTCTTCTTCTTGTTATTCTTCATCTTCTTCTTCATCTTCTTCTTCGTCATCATCGCCTTTTTCCTCTTCTTCTTCTTCTTCGTCATCTTCATCTTCATCAACTTCTTCTTCTTCTTCATCGTGTTCATCTTTGCTCCTACCCCTTCTTTTTTTTTTCTTCTTCTTCTTCATCATCTTCAACTTCATTTTCTTTTTCATCTACTACTACTTCTTCTTTTCGCCTTGTTCTTCGTCTTCGCCTTCTATTCATATACATTCTCTTCTTCTTCTTCTTATTCTTGTTCTTCTTCTTTTTCTTATTCTTATTGTTCTTCTTCTTCATCATCATTTTCATCTTCTTAATCTTATTATTCATTACCTTCTTCTTCTTCTTCTTCTTCTTCTTCTCTTCTTCTTCTTCCACTTCTTAATTTTTTTCTTCTTCTTCATCTTCTTCTTTTTCTTCTACTACTTCTTCTTCTTCTTCATTTTCTTCCTCCTCTTACTCTTCTTCTTCTTCTTCTTTTCGTTCTTCTTGTTCTTCTACTACTTATTTTTCTTCTTTTTCTACTTCTTCTACCAGTTTTTCCTCTTTTTCTTCTTCTTCTTCTACTACTTCTACTTCTTCCTCCTCTTCTTCATATTCTTCTTCTTCTTCTTCTTCATCTCCTTCTTCCTCTTCTTCTTCTCCTTCTTCTTTTTCTATTTCTTCTTCTTCTTCTTCTTTGTCTTACTCTTCTTCTTCTTCGTTTTCTTCAACATCTTCTTCCTCTTCTAGCTCTTCATCTTATTATTATTATTATTATTATTATTCTTCCCCTCTTCTTTCTCTTCATCATAATTTTCTTCTTCTTCTTCTTCTTCTTTATCTTTATCATCATCATCTTCTTCTTAATTTTATTCTTCTTCTTCATTTACTTGTTAATCTTCTTCTTCTTTGTCTTCTTGTTCTTGTTCTTGTTCTTCTTCCACTTCTTCTTTTCTTCTTCTTCCTCTTCTTCTGTACTTTGTTATTTTTTCTTTTTCAAGTTTTTCTAGTTCTTCTTGTTCTTCTTCTTCCTCTCCTTCTTCTTCTTCTTCTACTTCTTCTTTTCCTCATTCCCTTCCTCTTCTTTTTCTTTTTATTCTTCCTCTTCTTCTTCTTCTTCTTCTTCTGCTTCTTCTTTTTCTTCTTCTTCTTCTTCTTCTTCTTCTTCTTCTCTCTTCTTCTTCTTCTTCTTCTTCTACATCCTGTTCTTCTTCTTCTTTCTTTTCTTCTTCTTCATCTTCTTCTTCTTCTTATTTTTCTTCTTCTTCTTATTCTTCTTCTTCATGTTCTTCTTTTTCTTCTTCTTCTTCATGTTCTTCTTCATCATCTTCTTCTTCTTCTTCTTCCTATTCTTCTTCTCCTTCTTGCTCTTCTTCTTCTTCATCATCTTATTCTTCCACCTATTCTTCTTCTTCCTATTACTCTTCTTCTTCTACATCTTCTTCTTCTTCCCTTTCTTCTTTATCTTCTTCTTCTTCTTCCTCTTCTTTTTATTCTTCTTCTTTATTTTCTTCTTCTTTTTCTTGTTCTTCTACTCCCACTTCTTCTTCTTCTTCTATTCTTCATCTTCTTCTTCTTCTTCTTCATCTTATTCTTCTTCTCCTTCTTCTTCATAATCATCTTCTTCTTTTGCTTCTACCTTTTTTTGTTCTTCTTCTTCTACCTCTTCTTCATCATCTCCTTCTAATACCACTACTTTTTATTCTTCTTCTTCTTCTCCATCCTCTTCCTTTTGTTCTTCCTCTTCTTCTTCCTATTCTTCTTCTTCCACATCTTCTACTTCTTCTTCTTCATCTTCTTCTTCATCATCATCATCTTCTTCTTCTTCATCTTCTTCATCGTCTTCTTCTTCTTCTTCTCCTTCCACTTCTTCTTCTTCTTCTTCTTCTTCTCCCTCTTCTTCGATTTTTTCTTTTTCTTCTTCTTCTTTATCTTCTTCTTCATTTTCTGTCCTTCTTCTTCTTTTTCTTCTTCTTCTTTTTCTTCTTCTTCTTCCTCTTTTTCTTCTTCCTCTTCTTCGTCCTTTATTCTTCTTCTTTCTCTTCTTCTTCTTTCTGCTCTTCTTCATATTCTTCTTCTTCTTCTTCTTCAACTTATTCTTCAATATCTTCTTCTTCTTCTTCTACTTTTTCTTCTTCTTCTTCTTCTTCTTCATCTT
>JAIUJO010003043.1:32500-35000 GCA_023846275.1 Vanilla planifolia | reverse complement strand
CTTCTTCTTCTTCTTCTTCTTCTTCTTCTTCTTCTTCTTCTTCTTTTCCTCCTCCCCTTCCTCTTCTCCTTCCTCATCAACTTGTTCTTCTTCTACTACTTCTACATCTTCTTGTTCTTCTACTTTTCTTCTACTTTTCTTCTTTTTCTTCTTCTTCTTCATCTTGTTCTTCTCTTCTTCTTCTTCATCAACTTCTTCTTCTTTTTCTTCTTCTTCTTCCTCTTCTTCTTCTTCTTCTACTACTTCTTCTTCTTCTTCTTTTTCTTCTTCTTTTTTTCCCTCTTCTTCATCTTCTTCTTTTTCTTCCTTTTCTTCATCTTCTTCTTCATGTTCTTCTTCCTCTTCTTCTTCTTCTCATTCTAATTCTTCTACTTCTTCTTCTTCTCTATCTTCATTATCGTCTTCTTCTTGTTACTCTTCTTGTTCTTTTTATTCTTCTTTTTCTTGTTCTAATAAGTCCTCTACTTCTTCTTCTACTACTTCAACTTCTTCTTCTTCATCATATTCTTCTTCTTCTTCTTCCTTTTGTTGTTCTTCTTCTTCTTCCTCTTCTTCCTCCTCTTCTTGATCTTCTACTTCTTCTTCTTCTTCTTCTTCTTCTTCTTCTTCTAATTCTTCTTCTTCTTCTTCGTCATTTTCTTCACCATCTTGTTCTCCTTCTTCTTCTTCTTCGTCATCGTCTTCATCTTCATCAATTACATCTTCATCTTAATCATCTTCATCTTCTTCACCTTCCACTTCTTCTTCTTCTGCTTCTTCTTTTCCCTCTTCTATTTCTTCTTCTTCTTCTTCAACTTCTTCTTTATCTTTGTCTTAATTTTCTGTTCTTCTTCATCTTTTTGTTCTTCTTCTTCCTCTTCTTTGTCATCTCTTCTTCTTCTTTCTCTTCTTCTTCTTCTTCTTCTTCTTCTTCTTCTCAACTTATTCTTCGTTATCTTCTTCTTGTTCTTCTTATTCTTCACGTTCTTCTTCTTCTTCGTTTTCTTGTTGTTGTTCTTCTTCTTCCTCTTCTTCTTAGTTTTGTTCTTCTTCTTCTTCTTATTTTGCTAGTTCTTCTTCTTCTTTTTATTCTTCTTACTCCCCTGCCTGTTCTTCTTCTTCTTGTTCTTCTTTTTCTTCATCTTTTTCATTTTGTTCTTCTTCTTCTTCTACTTCTTCTTCTTCCTCCTCCTCCTCCTCCTCTTCATCTTTTTTCTCTTTTACATCTTCTTTTCTTCATCTTTCGCTTCTCCTTCTTGCTCTTCTTCTTCTTTCTCCTCTTGTTCTTCTTCCTTTTCTTCAACTTCCTCTACTTCTTCTTCTTCTTCTTCCACTTCTTCTTCCTCCTCTTTTTCTTCTTCTTCCTCTTGCTCTTCTTCTTCTTTTTCTTCTTCTTCTTCTTCTTCTTCTTCTTCCTCTTCCTCCTCCCCTTCTTATTCTTCTTCTTCTTCTCCTTCCTCCTCTTCTTTTCATTATACTTCTTCTTCTTCACCTTTTTCTTCTTCTTCTTCTTCTTCTTCTATTCTTTTTCTTCCTCTTCTTCTTCTTTTTTTTCTTCTTCTTCTTCTTCTTCTTCTTCTTCTTCTTCTTCTTCCTCCTCTTATCCTTCTTCTTCTTCTTCTTTTTCATCTTCTTCATTTGGTTCTTCTTCTTCTTCTCCTTCTTCTTCTTCTTCTGCTTCTTCTTCTTCTTCTTCTTCCTCATCTTCATCTACATCCTCTTCTTCTTCTTCTTTTTCTTCTTCTTCCACTTCTTCATCTTCTTCCTCTTCTTCTTCTTCTTATTATTATTATTATTCTTCTTTTTCTTCTTCTTCTTCTTCTTCTTCTTCTTCTTCTTTTGCATCTTCTTCATTTGCTTCTTCTTCTTCTCCATCTTCTTCTTCTTCCACCTCTTCTTCTTCCTCTTCTTCTTCCTCATCTTCATCTACTTCCTCATCTTCTTCTTCTTCTTCTTCTTCTTCTTTTCCTTCCTCTTCTTCTTCCACTTCTTTTTCATTTTCTTCTTCTTCTTCCTCATCTTCATCTACTTCCTCTTCTTCTTCTTCTTCTTCCTATTCTTCATCTTCTTCTTCTTCTTCTTTTTCTTCATCTTCTTCTTCCACTTCTTTTTCATCTTCTTCTTCTTCCTCTTCTTTTTCTTCTTCTTTTCTTCTTCTTCTTCCTCCTCTTCTTGTTCTTTTTCATCATCATCATCTTCATCTTCTTCCTCTTTTTCTTCTTATTATTATTATTCTTCTTCCTTTTCTTCTTCTTCTTGTTCCTCTTCTTTGACCTATTCCTTTTCTTCTTCTTCTTCTTGTTCTTCTTCTTCTCCTTCATCATCTTCTTCTTCTTCTTCTTTTTCTTCTTCTTCTTCTTTTAATTCTCCTACTTCTTCTTCCTCTTCCCTTTATTCAACTTCTTCTACTACAACTTCTTCCTCTTATTCTTCTTGTTCATCTTCTTCTTCTTTATCTTCTTCTTCCAATTGTTGTTCTTCTTCTTCTCTTTCTTCTTCATCTTGTTCTTCTTCTTCTTCA
>JAIUJO010002610.1:30000-37500 GCA_023846275.1 Vanilla planifolia | reverse complement strand
TGAAGAGACAGAAGAAAAAGCAAAAGAAGATGAAGAAGACAAAGAAGAAGAAGAAGAAGTATAAGAAGAAGAAGAAGAAGATGACGAGCAAGAAGAAGATGAAGACGAAGAAGAAGAAGGCAAAGAAGATGAGAAAGAAGAAAAAAAGAAGATGAGGATGATGATGAAGACGAGCAAGAAGATAATGAAAAAGAAGGCGAAGGAGAAGCAGAAGAACAGGAAGAAGAAGGAGAAGAAAAAGGAGAAGAAGGAAGAGAAGAAGAAGGAGAAGTCATAGAAGAAAATGAAAAAGAAGATGAAGTAGAAGAGGAAAATAAAGAAGAAAACAAAAAAGTCGTAGATGAAGAAGAACAAGGTGAAGAAGAAGAAGGAGAAGAAGAAGAAGATGAAGAAGTAGAAGTAGAAGAAGAACAAGAAAAAGAGGAAGAAGATGAAGAAGATGATGAAGAAAAGGAAGAGGAGAAGAAGAAGAAGATGAAGAAGAAGAGGAAGTAATAGTAGTAGAAGAAGATGTAGAAGTAGAAGGGGAAGGAGAAGAAGAAAGAGAAGAAGTAGAAGAAAGTGAGGAAGAGGAAGTAGAAGAAGAAGAAGAAGAAGAAGATGATGATGATGATGATCAAGAAGAAGAAGAAGAAGATGATGATGATGATGACGATGATGAAGAAGAAGAAGAAGATTAAGAAGAAGAAGATGAAGAAGAGAAAGATGGAGAAGAGGAAGAAAAGAAAGAGAAGAAGATCACTAAGAAGAAGAGGACGACGAAGAAGAAGGAGAAGAAGAAGAAGTAGAAGAAGTAGAAGAAGAAGAAGAAGAAGAAGGCGGCAAAGAAGATTACAAAGTAAAGAAAAATGAGGAAGAGGAACATAAAGAAGGGGAGAAGAAGAAGAAGAAGAACAAGAAGAAGTAGAAGACGATTAAGATAAAGAAGAAGAAGACAAAGATGAAGAAGAAGAAGAAGTTTAAGAAGGAGGAGGAGAAGAAGAAGTAGAAGAAGAAGAAGAAAAAGAAGGTGAAGAAGAAGAAGAAGATGAAGAAGAAAAAGAGGTAGCAGAAGAAGAAAAAGATTAAGAAGAAGATGTAGAGATAAAAGAAGAAGAAGATGAAGAAGAGAAAGAAGGAGAAGAGGAAGAAAAGAAAGAGAAGAAGATCACTAAGAAGAAGTGGACGACGAAGAAGGAGAAGAAGAAGAAGTAGAAGAAGTAGAAGAAGAAGAAGAAGAAGAAGAAGAAGGCGACGAAGAAGATTATGAAGTAAAGAAAAATGAGGAAGAGGAACATAAAGAAGAGGTGAAGAAGAAGAAGAAGAAGATGATGAAGAAGAAGAAGTAGACGATTAAGATGAAGAAGAAGAAGACAAAGATCAAGAAGAAGAAGAAGAAGAAGAAGAAGAAGAGGAAAAAGAAGATGAAGAAGAAGAAGATGATGAAGAAGAAAAAGAGGTAGAAGAAGGTGAAGAAGAAGAAGAAGAGGAAGAAGAAGGAGTCGAAGAAGGCGAACAAGAGGAAGAAGTGGAAGGAGTAGAAAAGGAAGACGAAGATTACAAATAACAGGAAGAAGAAGATGAAGAAGATGATGAAGAAGAAGAAGAAGAAGAAGAAGAACAAGAAGGAGAATAAGAAGAAGATGATGAAGAAGACGAAGAAGAAGATGATGATGAAGAAAGAGGACAAGGTGAAGAAGAAGAAGAAGATGTTGAAGAAGGCGAAGAAGAAAAAGATGATTATGACGATGATGATGATAAAAATGGAGAAGAAGTAGAAGAAGAAGATGATGATGATGAAGAAGTTGAAGAAGATGAAGAAGAAGAAGAAGAAGATGAAAAAGTTGATGATTACGATGAAGAAGAAGAAGAAGAACACGACGATGAAGAAAACAAGGAAGAAGAAGAAGAAGAAGAAGAAAAGGAAGAAGAGGAGAAGAAGAAGAAGAATATGAAGAAGAAGAAGAAATGTTAGAAGAGAAAGAAGAAGAAGAAGAAAAAGAAGAAATAGATGAAGAAGAAGAAGAAGAGTAAGAAGAAGAGTAAGGAGGAGTAGAAGTAAAAAAAGAAGAAGGAGAAAAAGAAGGGGTTGTAGGAGGAGTAGAAGAACAAGAAGAAGAAGAAGAAGAGGAAGACGAAGAAGAAGAAGAAGAAGTAGAAGAAGAAGAACAAGAACAACAAGCAAAGAAAAACAAGACGAGGAAGAAGAAGAATAGGAAGAAGTAGAAGAAAAAGGAGGAGAAGAAGAAGAATAAGGGCAAGAAGTAGAAAAAAAGGATCGAGAAGTAGAAGGAGAAGAGGAAAAAAAAAGAAGTAGAAGGAGAAGAAAAGGAACAAGAAGTAGTAATAGGAGAAGAGGATGAAGAAGAAGAAGGGGAAGAAGAAGTAGTTAAAGAAGAAGAAGAAATGAAGAAGAAGAAGAAGATGACGAAGAAAAAGAAAATGAATTAAAAGATGATGAAGAAGAAGAAGAAGAAGAAAAAGAAGAAGAAGAAAAAGAAGAAGAAGAAGACGAAGAAGGCAAAGAAGAAGAAGAAGACGAAGAAATGAAGAATTGGAAGACTAAGAAAAAGAAGAAGAAGAAGAGGAAGAAGAAGAAGAAGAAGAAGAAGAAGAAGAAAATGAAGAAGAGCAAGAAGAAGAAGAAGGAGAAGAAGAAGAAGAAGAAGAAGAAGAAGAAGTAGAAGAAATGGAAGAAGAAGTAGTAGAAGATGAAGAAGACGTAAAAGAAGAAGAAGTGGAAGAAGAAGAAGAAGAAGAAAAAGAAAAAGATGAGGAAGAAGAAGTGGAAGAAGTATAAGAAGAGGAAGATGAAGAAGACGAAGAAGAAGAAGAAGTTGAAGAAGAAGAAGATGAAGAGGAAGAAGAAGAAGAAGAAGAAGAAGAGGAGGAAGAAGAAGAAGACAAAGAAGAAGAAGAAGACGAAGAAGAAGAATATGATGAAGAAGAAGAATATTAGAAGAGAAAGAAGAAGAAGAAGAAGAAAAAAAAGAAATAGAAGAAGAAGGAGAAGAAGAAGAAGAAGAGTAAGAAGAATAAGATGGAGGAGAAGAAGTAAAAAAAGAACAAGAAGAAGGAGAAAAAGAAAGAGTTGGAGGAGGAGAAGAAGAAGAAGAAGAAGAGGAAGAGGAAGAGGAAGAGGAAGATGAAGAAGAAGAAGAAGAAGAAGTGGTTGTAGAAGAATAAGGAAAAGAGGAAGAAGAAGAAGAAGAGGAAGAAGTAGATAAAGAAGAAGATGATAGAGAAGAAGAAGAAGAAGAAGAAGAAAATGATGACGAAGAAAAGAAATGAGCTAAAAGACGAAGAAGATGGTGATGACGAAGAAGAAGAAGAAGAGGAAGAACAAGAAGAAGAAGAAGACGAAGAAGAAGAAGGTGAAGAAGACGAGGCTCTTGTATGTTGCTAAGTTAGGCACTGATTCGACTCAGCTCGCCACAGCTCGCCGATTCGACTCTCGCGGCTTGATCCCGGTCCCGGCGTCCCCTTCGTCCCGGTCTTAAAAAAAAATCCAACTAAGCTCAACACCCATCCCTTCGTCCCGGTCTCCGGCGTTTGCCGGAGAAGCCTTCATGCAGTAAATATGGGATCCGTCAACCGATCCTTTGCGGAAGTCCTAGGCGGGGGGGCAAATCCCCCGCCGTGTAAACCCCGGCGAGCCACTCTATTCAACGGCGAGCCGGAAATTACAGTGTCTCCCGACGAAGTATCTAAACTGTCTGAACCATATAAATTGGCGTTAGTCGGCAAGTTTTCACATGGGAGACCTCCTCTTGACGTTATTCGCACTTCAATGGCCAAAGCCGGTTTCCGAGGGGCGGTCACGGTCGGGCTTCTTAACTCCCGCCATATCCTGTTAAGGTTTGCTGTGGAGGAGGATTATTTATTCTGTTGGCTGAAGACGGTTTGGCATGTTAAGGAGTTTCCTATGCGTCTTCTGAAATGGACGCCGGAATTTCGGTTTGAGGCGGAGCCGACGACTGTGCCAGTCTGGGTTTCGTTTGATAATCTACCTCTTCACCTCTTTGATAAAGCCATTTTGTTCTCTATGGCGTCGGCAATTGCATCTCCACTCAAGGTCGACACGGCCACGGCGGCCATTTCTCGGCCTCATGTTGCTAAGGTATGTGTTGAGCTTGATGTTACGAAGGTGCTTCCGAGAAGGATCAGGATCTCGGCACAGTCCGGCGTGGCGACTGGTGGATTCTGGCAAACTATATCATACGACAACTTGCCAAAGTACTGCTCCCAATGTTTGACCATTGGACACAGTAGGGAACAATGCAGAAACCGGCCCATGGCGGTGGTATCAGTATAGGAGGATAAAGGCAAGCAGCCTTTTATCGATTTGCCGCGATCGAGCTGCTCCACGCCACCTAAAATAAACTTTGAAATAGGGCAATGCTCTTCCCCTAAATCCCCGACCAAACCATCCTTCCTGGTTACCGAGAAGTCCGCGTATGTCGCCCCAGGTCACGCCTTGCCGCTGCGGGCGTCCTCGGTTCCCTATGAACTGGACAAGATGCTGGCCAAGGCGGCGGACACGGATATTGACAGAACCTTGTCAGAGGAATGTTCATCGACAGCTTTACTTTACCAGCAGCCAGCTTGGTTGGAGCATAAGTTGCTCCCACAAAATCTGCAAGAAGAACTGGAGCGAAACAGAGGTCCGGTGCCCATCTTCACGCCCTCCCCATTCCCCACGGAAATTCAAACTGGGGACACGGAATCCTTCAATATGCCGAAGTAGAGGATCACAGACAATAATTCATCACACTCTTCCCCTAGGATGGAGGTACGAGAACAGTCGAACGCGGTTGATATGGATCCCGGTTCTGGCCGATCAGAGCTCCTTGGCGAACTTCAGCAAGCTGCTGAATTCCCGCCTCTGGCGGCCATCAAAGTTAAAAACAGAAGAACCAAAAACAGGGGAGGGACGAAAGTTGTCTTGCCTCCACACACTCGGAGTGCGGCGGGCTCCAAGCCGCCTCCTATTCCTAATGATTAACGTCCTTTCGTGGAATGCGCACGGGGTTGGCAACAGTGCAACCCGGGGACGACTTCGTCGGCTCGTCCTCACGAACGCCATCGACATACTTGTTTTAATCGAACCCAAAATTGGGGCTGATCGTATTGCAGCACTGGTTTCGGAACTGGGCCTGGCTGATGGCTGGCCCTTGCTCAACGGGAAGCTTTGGTTATTATGGTCTCACCGCTGTGGTTTGTCTTTGGTTCGGTCCTCCGACCAAGCGGCTTTGGTGTGTGTGGACCTGGCAGTTTCTCAGTCTATATATGTCACCGCGGTGTACGGTATGCATACTCGCAGCCTTCGCCGGTGTCTCTGGAAGTTTATTACAGAGACCAGCGCTTTGGTCGGGGATGTTCCGTGGTGCGTCTGCGGTGATTTCAACGTGACCTTGCGGGAGCAGGATCAATGCGGGACGAAGCGGTTCTGCAGCAAGGAAGCTTACGACTTTGACGAAGCCATCTCGGCGGCTAATCTCATCATCCCATCAACAACAGGAGGGCCGTTTACATGGCAAGGGAAGCGACATGGTGCCATTCTCCTTAAACGACTTGACTATTTTCTTTGCAATGACAGATGGATGGAAGAATTCACGAACAGTCGTGTCGAAATCCTCCCCTGCACCACCTCTAATCATGCCCCCATTCTGTTTTGGCCGGGACAGATTTGCAGCACGCCCCCAAAACCGTTTCGTTTTCTGAACATTTGGCTGAACCACGTGAACTTCGCGGATGTCGTGTGTTCCTCCTGGCAGGCTCCTATCGCGGCAACTGGGATATTCAAACTGGTCGGGAAAATTGCGAGATTGAAGAAGGCTATTAAAGTATGGAATCGCTCGGTTTTTGGAGATCTCTTCAAGAACAGGACCATGGCTGAAAAAGCGGTGTCGGATGCAGAGGAGAAACTAGCGATTTGCCTCTCGACGGAAGCGTCTGAGGACTTGGACAGGGCAAATAAACATCTGGCATTAATGTTGCAGAATGAGGAGGACTACTGGCATCAGAAGGCTGGCCTCCGCTGGATGCGTGACGGGGATGCGAACACCAAGTTTTTTCACGCATCGGTCAGGATGAAGCGACATAAACTTGGGATTCAGAAGCTTCGTCAATCGGACGACTCATGGACGGAGGGTGTGGAGGAATTATCTCGTTTTCTTTCGCTTCATTTTCAGGAACACTTCACTGGCACAAGCGGTTGTAGCCAGGCGATCGCCGACTGCTTGACTTCTTCCATGAAGAAGGTCAACACGGATTTCAACGACGCTTTAACCCGGTCAACCGATGCCGTTGAACTGGAAAGAGTACTTATGTCTATGGCGGCGTCTAGTTCCCCGGGCCCGGATGGATTCACGGTGGAGTTTTACAAACGCTTTTGGGCAGTACTGTCTGAAGACCTTGTGGAGGCCGCGAACGATTTTTTATCCGGAACTCGCATCCCAGCGGCGGTTGGCGCCACGTGGTTGTGTCTGATCCCCAAATCCCCGGCCGCGTCTTCTCCCTCCGACTTTCGCCCCATTGCCCTATGCAACGTGAATGCAAAAATCCTTTCGAAATTACTCGCTTCTCGCCTGGCTCCTCTTCTCCCGACGATTATTTCGGAGGAACAATCGGCAGTGGTCAAAGGACGATGCATCACCGACAACATACTTTTAATGGAAGAAATGCTGACCAGGTTGAACACTCGACGTCGACATCGCAACGTCATTCTGAAGCTCGACTTCAAATCTGCATTTGACAAGGTTAACTGGTCGTTTTTGATTGCGGCGCTGCGGGCAAAGGGTTTTTGTTCGAATTTTTGTTCGATGGTTATGAATCTACTGGAGGCAACCCGTCTATCGGTTTTGCTGAATGGCTGCCCGAAAGGCTATTTTCAACCTTCCTGCGGTGTTCGGCAAGGAGACCCGCTGTCACCTGCATTATTTGCAATTGTCATCGACGTCTTCAGTCAGAACCTGTCGAGTGCCTTCCAATCGGGGCGCATTGAATATTTTTCTTCCCCCCGGCAGTGTAACCCGATCTCACACCTTGCGTACGTTGATGATGTAGCCATCTTTACAACCATCCGCAAAGCTTCTCTCCGTCACCTTGCTAGAAGCATCAACACGTTCCTGAAGGCTTCCGGGTTGGACCTCAATAAGGAGAAATCGTCTGCCATACATGCCAAGTCTTCATCCTTATCTGGGAATGTTCGTGTTAAATCCATCCTGGGTTTTCCCTCGACGAAGATGCCTTTGCTTTATTTGGGCTGCTGGCTTGATACCAGGCGTTCCCGCAGCCACCTGTTCCTACCTCTGGTTGACCGAGTGAAATCACGAATTGCGTCTTGGCAAAACAAACTCCTTTCGATGGGCGGGAAGAAAGTTCTTATTAACAATGTTTTGAGCTCGATGTCCGGGTACATTGCGGCTGCAATGGCCCCTCCCATGAAATCGGTAAGGGCGGTCAATAGCTCGCTTGCTCGCTTTTTTTGGGGCAAGACAAAGGACACAAATAATCATC
>JAIUJO010002610.1:22500-25000 GCA_023846275.1 Vanilla planifolia | reverse complement strand
AACAAGAATAATAATAATAATAATAATAATAATAATAATAATAATATAATAATAATAATAATAATAATAATATAAGAAGAATAAGAAGAAGAAGAAGAAAAGAAGGAGAAGAACAAGGAAAAGAAGAATAAGAAGAAGAAGAAGAAATGAAGAAGATGAAGAAGTAGAGGAAGAAGTAGTAGGAGTAGAACAAGAAGAAGAAGTAGCACAAGAACAAAAAGAAGAAGTAGAAGAAGAAGAAGACGAAGTAGAAGAAGAAGAAGAAGAGGAAGAAGAGGAAGAAAAAGAAGAAGTGGAACAGAAGGAAGAAGAAGAGGAACAAGAAGAAGAAGATGAAGATGATGTTGTCAAGAATACTAACAATAATAAAAGAAGAAGATGAAGAAGATAAGGAGAAGAAGAAGAAGAAGAAGAAGAAGAAGAAGGAAAAGAATAAGAAGAAGAAGAAGAAGAAGAATAAGAAAAAGAAAAATATAAAGAAAAAGAAGAAAAGAAGAAAAAGAAAATAAAGAAGAGGAAGAAGAAGATGAAGAAGAAGAAGAAGTGGAAGAAGAAGAAGTGGAAGAAGAAGAAGAAGAAGAAGAAGAAAAAGAAGAAGAAAAAGAAAAAGAAAAGCAAGAAGAAGAAGTTAAAGAAGAAGTAGGAGACAAAGAGGAGAAGGAGGAAGAAGAAGAAGAAGAAGAACAAGAAGAAGAAAAGGATCAAGTAGAACGACAAGAAGAAGAAGAAGAAGAAGAGGAAGAAGATGAAGGATAAGAATAAGAAGAAGGAGAAGTAGAAGTACATGAAAAAGAAGAAAGAAGAAGAAGAGCAAGAAGAAGAAGAAGAAGAAGAAGAAGAAGACGTAAAGAAGAAGAAGAAGAAGAGAAGAAGAAGAAGAAGAAGAAGAAGAAGAAGAAGAATAAGAAGAAGAAGAAGAACAAGAAGAAGAAGAGGAAGAAGAGAAAGAAGAAGAACAGGAAGAGGAAGAAGACGAAGAGAAGAAGAAGAAGAAGAAGAAGAAGAGGAAGAAGATTAAGAAGAAGAAGAAGAAGAAGAAAAAGAAGATAGGGAAGAAGAAAAGAAGAAGAAGAAGAAGAAGAGGAAGAAGAAGAAGAAGAAGAAGAAGAAAAAGAAGATATGAAGAAGAAAAAATATTAGAAGAGAAAGAAGAAGGAGAAATAGAAGAAGAAGAAGAAGAAGAAGAAGAAGACGAAGTCGAAGAGGAAGGTGAAGAAGAAGAAGAAGAAGAAGAAAAATAACATGTAAAGAAAAAGAAGGAGAGGAAGAAGGAGAAGAAATAAAAGAAGAAAAAAGAATGAGAAGAAGAAGAAGAAGAATGGGGAGAAGTAGAAGAAGAGGAAATAGAAGAAGGAAAAGAGGAAAAAAGAAGTAGAAGGAGAAGAAGAGAAAGAAGAAGAGGTAGTAGGAGAGGAAGAAGGAGAAGTAGTTAAAGAAGAAGAAGAAGAAGAAGAAGAAGATGATGATGATGATGAACACATAAAAGAAGAAGAAGAGCAAGAAGTGGAAGTAGAAGATGAAGAAGAAGAAGAAGAAGAGGAAGAAGAAGAAGAAGAAGAACAAGCAGATGAAGAAGAGGGAGAAGAAGAGGAAGAAGTGTAAGAGAAGTTCTTCTTCTTCTTCATGAAAGCAATCGTCATCATCACTATCTTCCTCGTCTTCTTCTTCTCATTCTTCATCTTCACCTCTTCTTCTTCTTCTTCATCATCTTATTCTCCAAATTCTTTATCTTCTTCTTCTTCTTCTTCTTCTTCTTCTTCTCTTCTTCTTCTTCTTTTCCTTCTTCATCTTATTCTACTATTTTTTCTTCCTCTTTATCTTCTTCTCCTTGTTCTTCTTCTTCTTCTTTTACTTCTTCTCCTTCTTCTTCTTCTTCTTCTTTGCCTTCTTCTTCTTCTTCTTCTTTGACTACTTATTCTTCTTCTTCGTCTTCTTCTTCTTCTTCTTCTTCTTCTTCTTCTTCTGCTCCTTTTTCTTTTTCTTTTTCTTATTCTTCTTCTTCCTCTTCCTTCTCTTCGTCCTCATCTCTTTTTCTTCTTCTTCTTCTTCTTCTTTCTCTTCTACTTCTTCTTATTCTTCTTCTTCTTCATCATCTTCTTCTTCTTCTTCTTCTTCTTCTTCTTCTTAATCTTCTTGTTCTTCTTTAACTTCTTCTTCTTCTTCTTCTTCTTCTATTCTTTTTTTACTTATACTGATTCTTCTTCTTCTTCTATTTCATCATCTTTTTCTTCTTCATCTTCGTCTTCATTTTGTTCTTCTTCTCTTCCTTCTTAATCAACTTCTTCTTTCTAGTCTTCTTCTTCTTCGTCATCTTCGTCTTCTTCATCTTCAACTTATTCTTCTTCTACTTTTTCTTCATCTTCTTCCTCTTCTCCTTCTTCTTTTTCTTCTTCTTGATCTTCTTCTTGTGTTCTACTTCTTCTTCTTCTTCTTCTTCTTCTTCTTATTCCTCCTCTTCTTCTTCTTCTTCTTCATCTCCTCCTTCTTCTACTTCTTCTTC
>JAIUJO010002610.1:5000-15000 GCA_023846275.1 Vanilla planifolia | reverse complement strand
TTCTTCGTCATCTTCTTCTTCGTTTTCTTCTACTTCTTCTTCTTCTTCTTCTCCTTCTTCTTCTTCTTCTTCTTCTTCTTCTTCTCCTTCTTCTTCTTTTACTTCTTCTTCTTCTTCTACTTCTTCTACTACTACTACTACTACTACTTTGACTTCTTTATCCTCTTCTTCTTCTTCTTCTTCTTCTCTTTCGCCTTTCCCTTCTTCTAAAACATCTTCTTCTTCTTTGTCATCTTTTTCTTCTTCTTTTTCCTTTTCTTCTTGTTCTTCTTTAGCTTCCTCTTGTTCTTCTTCTTCTTGTCGTACTTCTTTTTCTTTCTTCTTCATCTTCTTCTTCTTCATGTTCTTCTTCTTCTCCTTCTTCTTCTTCTTCTTATTCATCATCTTCTTCTTCTTCTTTGTGTACTTCTTCTTCTCCGTCTCCTTCATCTTCTTCTTCTTCTTCTTCTTACTCTTCTTCTTCTTCTTCTTTTTCTTCCTTTTCTTCATCTTCTACTTCTTCGTCTTCTTCGTCTTCTTCTTCTTCTTGTTCTTCTTCTTAGCCTTCATCTTCTTTCTCTTCCATGATTTGTTCTTTTTCTTCTTCTTCTTCATCTTCTTCTTTTTCTTCTTCTTCTTCGCATTTTCCTTCTTCTACTTCTTCTTCTTCTTTTTCTTATTCTTTTTCTTCTTCTTCTTCTTCTTCTTCTTCTGCCACTTCTTCTTCTTCTTCTTCTCCTTCTTCTTCATCTCATTCTTCTTCTCCTTCGTCTTCACCTTCTTCTTCATCTCTTACCTCTTCTTCTACTTCTTCTTCTCCTTCTCCTTCTTCTTCATCTTCATCTTCTACTTCTTCTTCTCCTATTCCTGCTTCTACTTCTTTTTTCCCTATCATTGTTGTTGTTCTTCTTCTTCTTCTTTGTCTGCTTGTGCTTCTTCTTTGCCTTCTCCTTCTTCTACTTCTTCATCTTCTTCTTCTTCATCTTCTTCTTCTTCTTCTTTTTCTTCTTCTTCTTCTTCCTCTTCATCTTCTACATCTTCTTCGATTTCTTCTTTTTCTTCTTTTTCTTCTTCTTTTTCTTTGTCATCTTGTACTTCCTCTTCTTCTTCTTCTTCTCCTTCTTCTTCTTCTATCTTCATCTTCTTCTATTTCTACTTTGTCTTCTTCTTCTTCCTCTTTTTCTTCTTCATCTCCTTCTTCTTCCTCTCTTTCTTCTTCTTTTTCTTCTTTTTCTTCTTTTTCTTCTTCTTCCTCTTCTTTTTCTTCTCTTCTAGTTCATCTTTTTCTTGTTCTTCTTCTTTTTCTTCTCGTTCTTCTTATTCTCTTTCTTCTTCTTGTTCTTCTTCTTCTTCTTCTTCTTTGTCCTTCTTCTTCTTCTTCTTCTTCTTTCTCTTTATCTTCTTAACCTTTGTCTTCTTCTTCTTCTCTTTTTTCTTCTTCTTCTTCTCCATCTTCTTCTTCTTCTACTTCATGTTATTATTTTTTTTCTTTCTCTTCTTCTTCTTCTTATTCTTATTCTTCTTCTTATCCTTGTTCTTCTTCTTCTTCTTCTTCTTCCTCTTTTTCTACTTCTTCTTCTTCTTCATCTTCACCTTCTTTTTCTTCTTCTTCCTTTTCTTCGTCTTCCTCTTCTTTTTCTTTTTTCTTCATCTATCCCTTCTTCTTCTTCCACTTCTTCTTCTTCTTCTTCTTTTCATTCTTCTTCTTCTTCATCTTCTTCTTCTTCTTCTTCTTCTTCTTTTCCTTCTTCAACTCCGTCTTCTTCTTCTTCTTCTTCTTCTTCTACTACTACTACAACTTCTTCTTCTCCGACTGATTCATCTTCTTCCTCTTCTTCTTGTCCTTCTTCTTCTTCTTCTTCTTCTTCTTCTTCTTTCTCTCCTTCTTCTTCATCATTTTCTTCTTCTTCTTCATCTTTTCCTTCCACTTCTTCTTCTTCATCTTATTCTTCTTCTTCTTCTTCTTCTTCTTTTTCTTCTTCTCCATCTTCTTCTTCTTCTTCTTCTTATCCCTTCTACTTCTTCATCTTCTTCTTTGTCTTCTTCTTCTTTTTCATCTTCTTCTTCTTCTTCTTCTTCCTTCTTCTCCTTCTTCTTGATCTTCTTTTGCTTCTTCTTCTTCCTCTTCTTCTTCTTCTTCTTCTTCTTCTTCTTCTTCTTCTTTTTCTTCTTCTTTATTTTCATCATCTTCTTCTTCTTGTTCTTATATTTCTTCTTCTTCTTCTTCTTCTCCTCCTACTTCTTGTACTTCTCCTACTTCGTCTTCTTCTTCATCTTCATCTTCTTCTTCTTCTTCTATGATTTCTTCTTTTTCTTAGTCTTCTTCTTCTTCTTCTTCTTCTTCTTGTCTTCTTCTTTTCTTCTTCTTCTTCTTCTTCATCTCCTTCTTCATCTTTTCTACTTCCTCTTGTTCTTCTTCTAGTTCTTCTTCTTCTTCCTCTTATTGAACTTCTTAATGTTCTTCTTCTTCCAATTCTTGTTGTTGTTGTGGTTGTTGTTTTTCTTCTTCTTCTACTACTACTACTACTTCTTCTTCTTTTTCTTCTTCTTCTCCTTCTTCTTATTCTTCTCCTTGTCCTTCTCTATCTTCTACTTATTCTTCTTCTCCATTTTCTTCTTCCTCTTATTCTCTGTGTTCTTCTCCTTGTTTTGCATCGTCTTCGTCTTCTTCTTCATCTTTTCCTTCTTGTTCTTCTTCATCATATTCTTCATCTTTTTATCCTTCCTATTCTTCTTCTTCTTCTTCTTCTTCTTCTTCTCCATCTTCTTCTTCTTCTTCTTTTTCTTCTTCTTCTTCTTCTTCATCTTCTTCTTCTTGATATTCATCATCTTCATCATCATCTTCTTCTTATTCTTCTTATTCTTCTTCTTCTTCTTCTTCTTCTTTTCTTCTCCTTCTTCTCATTCTTTTACTTCTTCCTCTTCTTCGTCTTCTTCTATGACCTCTTTTTTTCTTAGTCTTCTTCTTCTTCATCTTCTTTTTCTTTCTTTTCTTCTTTTTCTCCTTCTCCTTCTTCTTTTTCTTCTTCTACTTCTTATTGTACTTTTTTTAGTTCTGATTATTATTATTATTCTTCTTCTTGTTCTTCTTCTTCTTTTTTTTCTTCTTCTTCTTCTTGTTCTCGTTCTTCTTCTGCTTCTTTTTCTTCTTCTTCTTCTTCATCATCTTCTTGTTTTTCTTTTACTTCGCCTTCTTCTTCTTCTTCTTCCTCTTCTTCTACTCCTCCTTCATCTTCTTCTTCTTATTCCTTTTCTTCTTCTTCTTCTACTTCTACTTCTACTTCCTCTTCTTCTTTTTTCCTCTTCTTCTTTTCTTGACCACCTACTTCTTTTTCTTCCTCTTGTTCGTCTTCCTTTACTTCTTCTTCCTTTTCTTCTCTGTCCACTTTTTTTTCATTTTTTTCTTCATCATCATCTTCTTCTTTTTCTTCTTCTTTTTCGTCTTCTTCTTCTTCATCATCTTCTTCTCCTTCTTCTTCTTCCTCTTCTTCATCCGCCTCATCTTCTTCTTTTACTTCTTTTTCTTCTTCTTCTTCTTCTTCTTTTTCTTCTTCTTCTTTTCTTCTTCTTTTCTTCATCTTCTTCTTCTTCATCTTCTTCTTTTGTTGCTTCTTCACCTTCTTCTTCTTCTTCTTCTACTTTTCTTCCTTCTTCTGCTTCTCCTTCTTCTTCTTCTTCTTCTTCTTCGTCTTCTTCTTCATCATCTTCTTCTTTTTGTTCTCCTTCTTCTTCTCTTTTTTCTACTTCTTCTCCTTCTTCTACTCCTTCTAATGCTTCTTCTTTCTCTTCTTCTTCTTTTCTTCTTCTCCTTCTTCTTCTTCTCCTCCTATTCCTCATCCTTCTTCTTCTTCTTCTTCTTCTTCTTCTTCATCTGCTAATTCCTCTTTGTCTTCTTCTTCTTCTTCATCTTCTTCTTCGTCCTCTTCTTCTTCTTCTTCTTCTTCTTCTTCTGCTTCTTCTTCTTCTTGAAGTTCTTCTACTTCTTTGTCATCTTCTACCTTTTATTCTTCTTCTTTTTCATCATCTTCTTCTTCTTCCTCTTCTTCTTTCTTTTCTTCTTCTTCTTCGTCTCCTTCTCATTCTCCTTCTCCTTGTTCTCCTTATTCTTCTTATTCTCCGTCTTCATTTTCTTATTATTATTATTATTATTATTATTATTATTATTATTATTATTATACTACTTCTTCTTTTTATTTTCTTCTTCTTCTTTTTCTTCATCTTCTTCTTCTTTTTCGTCTTACTATTCTTTGTCCTCCTCATCCTCTTCTTCTTCTTCTTCTTCTACTTCTTATTTTCTTCCTCTTCATCATTTTCTTCTTCTTCGTGTTCTTCTTCTTCTACTTCTTCTTCTTCTTCTTCTACTTCTTCTTCTCCATCTTCTTCTTCTTCTTCTTCTTCTTCTTCTTTTACTTCATCTTCTTCTTCTTCTTCTCCCACTTCTTCTTCCTTTTTTTCTTCTTCTTCATCATCTTCTTCTTCATCTACATTTTCTTCTTCTTCTTCTTCATCATCTTGTTCTTCAATTATGGCTTCTTCCTCTATTTCTTAGTCTTTTTCTCCTTTACCTTCTTTTCTTCTTTGTCTTCTTCTTCTTCTTCTTCTTCTTCTTCTTCTTCTCCTTCTTCTTTTTCTTCTTCTACTTCTTCTTCTCCTTCTTCTTTTTCTTCTTCTACTACTTCATGGTCTTCTTCTAGTTCTTCTTCTTCTTATTATTATTCTTCTTTTTCTTCTTCTTCCTCTTCATCTTCTTCTTGTTCTTATTCTTCTTCTTCTTTTTTGTCTTCTTTTTCTTCTTCTTCTTCTACTTGTCTTCTTATTCAAATTCTTCTTCTTCTCCTTCCTCTTGTTCTACTTCCTTTAGTTCTACTTATTCTTCTACTACTTCTTCTTTTTCTTCTTCTTCTTTTTCTTTGCCTCTCCCTTATTCGTCTTCCCCATTTTTTGTCATCCTCTTCTTCTTCTTCCTCTTCTACTTCTTCTTCTTCTTCTTCATCTCCTCCTCCTTCTTACTCTTCTTCTTCTTCTCCTTCTTCATCTCCTTCTTCTCTTTCTTTTTCTTCTTCTTCAACTTCTTCTTCTTCATCATCTTCTTGTTCTTCTTCCTCTTCTTATTCACCTTCTTTTTCTCCTTCTTCCTCTTCTTCTTCTTCTTCTTATTTTCCTTCTTCTTCTCCTTCTTCTTTTTCTTCTTATTCTTCTTCTTCTTCTTCTCCTTCTCCTTCTACTCCTACTTCTCCTTCATCTTCTTTTTCTTCTTGAACTTTATCTTCGTATTTTTCATCCTCTTCTTCTTCTTCTTCTTCTTCTGCTTCTTCTTCATCGTCTTCTACTTCTTCTTCTTCTACTTCTTCTTCTTCATCTTCTTCTTCTTCGTCTTTTTCTTCTTTATCATCATCATCTTCTTCTTCTTTTTCTTCTTCTTCTTCTACTTCTTCATCTTCTTCTTCTTCTTCTACTTCTTCTTTTAATTCTTCTTCTTCTTCTGCTCCTTTTGCTTCTTCTTCTTCTTCTCCTTCATCTTCGTCTTCTTCATCTTCTTCTTCTTCTTCCTCCTCTTCTTCGTCTTTAATTTCTTCCACTTCAACTTCATTTTCATCTTATTGTTCTTAATCTTCTTCTTCTTCTTATTGTTTATCTTCTTCTTTTATGTCTTCTTCTTCTTTTTCCTCTTCTTCTTCATCAATTTTATCATCGTCATCTTCTTCTTCTTTTACTTGTTCTTCTTCATCATCATCATCTTCTTCTTCTTCTTCTTCTTCTCTTTCTTCTTCTTATTATTTTACTCCTTCTTATTCTTCTTCTTTCTTCTTCTCTTTTTTCTTCAACTTCTTCATCTTCTTCTACTTCTTCATGTTCTCCTTCTTTTCTTCTTCTTCTTCTTCTTCTACTTCTACTTCTTCTTCTTCTTCTTCTTCTTCTTCTTCATCATCATCTTCTTCTTCTTCTATTTCTCCTTCTTCTTCATCTACTTATTCTTCATCTTCTTCTTTTTCTTCTTTATCTTCTTCATCTTCTCCTACTTCTTCTTCTTCTTCTTCTACTTCTTCTACTTCTTCTTCTTCTTCTTTTTCCCCTTCTTCATCTACCACTTCTTCCTCCTCTTTTTCTTCTTCTTCTTCTTCTTCTTCTACTACTACAACTTCTTCTACTTCTTCTTCTTCTTTTTCTGCTTCTTTGTCTTCTTCTTCTACTTCTTCTTCTTCTTATTCTTATTCTTCTTCATCTTCTTGTTCCTCTACTTCTTTTTCTTCTTCATCTTTTCCTTCTTATTCTTCTTCTTGATTTTCTTCTTCTTCTTCAACGACTTCTTTTTCTCATCCTTCTTCTTCTTAAGCTTCTTCTTCTTCTTCGTCTTCTTCTTTTTCTTCTTCTTCTTCTTCTTCTTCTTCTTCTACAATTACTTCTTCATCTTCTTCAACTCTTTGTTCATCTTCTAGTTGTTCTTCTCCTTCTTATTCTTCTTCTTATTCTCCTACTTCTTCTTCTTCTTCTTCATCATATTCTTCTTCTTCTTCTTCTTCTTCTTCTTCTTCTCCTTCTGCTACTTTTTCTATTTTTTCTTCTTCTTTTTTTTCTTTGTCTCTCCCTTCTTCGTCTTCCTCTTCAACTTCTTTCTCTTCTTCTTCTTCTTCATCATCATCATCTTCTTCTTCTTCTCCTTTTTCGTCATCTTCTTCTTCTTTTACTCCTTGTTCATCTCCTTCTACTTCTCGTTCTTCTTCTTCTTCCTCTCCTTCTTCTTCTTTTGCTTCTTCTTCTACTACTACTTCTTCTTCTTTTCTTTCTCCTTTTCCTTTTGCCTCTTCTTCTTCTTCTTATTTTCCTTCTTCTTCTTCTCCTTCTTCTCATTCTTCTTCTTCTTCTTCTTCTTTCTCTTCTTCTTCTTCATCATCATCATGATCATCATCTTCTTCTTCTTCTTCTTCTTCTTACTCATCATCATCTTCTTCTTCATCTTCTTCTTCTTCTTCTTCTTTGTCTTCTTCTTCTTCTTCTTCTTCTCCTCCTTCTTCTTCATCTTCTTCTTCTTTATCTTCATCTTCTTCTCCATCTTCTTCTTCTTATTCTTCTTCTTCTTTTTCTTCTTCTCCTTCTTCATCTTCTTCTTCTTCTTCTACTTCGTCTTCTTATTCATCTTCTTCTTCTTCTTCTCCTTCTTCTTCTTCTACTACCATTACTTCTAGTTATTCTTCTACTACTTCTTCTTTTTCTTCGCCTCTCCCATGTTCGTCTACCCCTTCTTTGTCTTCCTCTTCTTCTTCTTCCTCTTCTACTTCTTTTTCTTCATCATCATCATCTTCTTATTCTTCTCCTTCTCCTCCTTCTTCTATTAATTCATCATCATCATCATCTTCTTTTAGTTTTACTTCTCCTCCTCCTCCTTCTTCTTCTTCTTCCTCTTCTTCTTCTTCTTCTTCTTCAACTTTTTCGTCTTCTTCTTCTTCTTCTTTGACTTTTTCTTCTACTTCTTTCTCTTTTTCTTCCTCTTCTTATTCCACTTCACCTTCTTTTTCTTCCTCTTCTACTTCTTCGTCCTCAGATTATTATTCTTCTTCTTCTTTTTATTCTTCTTCTTCTTCCTTTTCTTCTTTCTTTTCTTCTTCTCCTTGTTTTTCTACTTTTTCTTCTTCTTCATCTTCTTCTCCTTCTTATTCTTCTTCTTCTCCTACATCTTTTTCTATCTTTGTCTTTTTCTTCTTCTTCTTCTTCCTCTTCTTCTTTGTGTTCTCCTTCTTCTTCTCCTTCTTCTTCTTCTTCTTATCTTATTCCTCTTCTTTTTCTTCTTCTTTTGCTTCTTCTCCTCCTCCTCCTCCTCCTCCTCCTCCTTATTCCTCTTCTTCTTCTCCATCTTCTACTTCATCTTCTTCTTGTTCTTCTTCTGCTTCTTCTCCTTCTTCTTTGCCTTCTTCTTCTTCTTCTTCTTCTTCATCTTCCTTTTCTTCTTCTTCTTCCTCCTCCTCTTCATACTTTTTTTCTTTTTTTCTTCCTCTTCGTCTTTTTCTTCTTCTTCATCATGTACTTCTCCTTCTAGTTTATCTCATTCTTCTTCTCCTTTTTCCTCTTCTTCTACTTCTTCTTGTTCTTCTTCTAATCCTTCTTCTACTTCTTCTTCTTCTTCTTCTTCATGATCATCTTTTTCTTCTTAGTCTTCTTCTTCTTCTTCTTCTTATTCTCCTTCTTCTTCTTGTACTTCTTTTTCTTTGTCTTCTTTTTCCTCTTCTTCTTCTCCTTGTTCTTCATCATCTACTTCTTGTTCTTCTTCTTGGCCTTCTTCATCTTTTTCTTCTTCTTCTTCTTCTTCTTCATTTTCTTCTTCTTCTTCTTCATCATCTTCTCCCTCTTCTTCTCCTTCTTCTTCTTTTTCTTCTCCTTCTTATACTTCTTCTACTTTTTCTTCTTGTCCTTCTTCTTCTTCTTCTTTTCCTTCTTCTGCTTCTTCATCATCCTTTTTTCTCCTTCTTCATCGACTTCTTCTACTACTTCTTCTTCGTCTCCCTTTTCTTCGTCTTCTTACTCTTCTTGTTCAATTTCTTCTTCTAAGTCTTCTTCTTCTTTTTCTTCTTCTTCATCAAAATCATCATCGTCATAATTTTTTCTTCTTTTTCTTCTTCTTCTTCTTCTTCTTCTCATTCTTCTTCTTCGCCTTCCTCTTCTTCTTCTTCTTCTTCTTCTTCTTCTCCTTCTTCTTCTTCTTCTCCTTCTTCTCCTTCTTCTTCTTCTTCATCTTCTTCTCTTCTTCTTCTTTGCCTTCTTCATCTTATTCTACTACTTTTTCTTCCTCTACTTCTTCTTCTCCATGTTTTTCCTCTCCTTCTTCTACTTCTTCTCTTCCTTCTTCTTCTTCTTCTTCTTCTACCTTCTTCTTCTTCTCCTACTACTTCTTCTTCTTCTTCAACCACTACATCATCATCATCGTCTTCTTCGTCTTCTTCTTCTTCTTCTTCTTCTCCTTCTTCCTCTACTTCTTCTTCTCCTTCTTCTTCTTTGGCTTCGTCTTCTTTGTCTTCCCCTTCTTCTTCTTCGTCTTCTTCTTCTTCATCTTCTTCTTCTTCTACTACTTTTTCTCCTCCTTCTTCTTCTTCTTCTTCTTATTGTTATTCTTCTTCTCCTTCTTCTTCTTTAACTTCTTCTTCTTCTTCTTCTTTTACTTTGACTTCTTTATCTTCTTCTTCTTCTTCTTCTTTCTCTCCTTTGCCTTTCCCTTCTTCTAAAACAAGTTCTTCTTCTTCTTCATCTTTTTCTTCTTCTTCTTTTTCTTCTTCTTCTTCTTCTTCTTCTTTAGCTTCGTCTTCTTCTTCTTCTTAGTCTTGTACTTCTTTTTCTTACTTCTTCTTCTTCTTCTTCTTCTTCTTCTTCTCCTTCTTGTTTGTTATCTTTTTGTTAATCTTCTTCTTCTTCTTCTTCCTTTTCATCCTCTCCTTCTTCTTCTTCTACCTTTTCTTCTTCTTCTTCTTTTCTTCTTCTTCTTTTTCATCATTATCATCATCATCATCATCATCTTCTTCTTCTTCTTCTTCTTCTTCTTCTTCTTCTTCCTCTTCTTCGTCTTCTTTGACTTCTTTTTCTTCTATTTTTTCATCTTCTTCTCCTCTTACTTCTTGTTTTACTTCTATTGATTCTTCTTTGTATTCTACTTGTACTTCATCAACTTCTCCTTCTTCATCTTCTTCTTTATTTTGTTCTGCTTCTCTTCCTTCTTTATCATCTTCTTCTTCTTCCTCGTCTTCCTCTTCTTCGTCAACTTTGCCTTCTTCATCTTCAACTTATTCATCTTCTTCTTTTACTTCATCTTCTTCTTCTCCTTCCTCTTTTTCTTCTTCTTGATCTTCTTCTTCTTATTATTCTTCTTCTTCTTTTTATTCGTCCTCTTCTTCTTCTTCATCTTCTCCTTCTAATTCTACTTCTTCTTCTTCGTCTTCTTCTCCTTCTTCTTCTTCTTGGCCTTCCTCAACTTCATCTTCTTCTTCTTCTTCCCCTACTTCTTCTTCTTCTCTTTCTTCTTCTTCTTAGTCTTATTCTT
>JAIUJO010001230.1:40000-47810 GCA_023846275.1 Vanilla planifolia | reverse complement strand
TTCTTCTCCTACATCTTCTTCTCCTTGTTCTTCTTCTTCTTCTTCTTCTTCTTCTTCTTCTACTTCTACTTCTTCTTTCTTCTTCTTCTTCATCATCTTCTTCTTCTTCTTCTCCTCTTTTATTTTCTTTTCTTCCTCTTCAACTTCTCTTTCTTCTACTAATCCATCTTCCGCTTCTACTTCTTCTTCATCATCATCATCATCATCATCATCTTCTTTTTCTTCTTCTTCTTCTTCTTCTTCTTCCTTTTCTTATTCTTCATCTTCTTTTTCTTCTTCATTTTCTTTTCTTCCTCTTCTTCTACTTGTTCTTCTTCTTCTTCTACTTCTTCTTCTTCTTCTTTTTCTTCTTCTTCTTCTTTAGTCTTCTCCTTCTTCTACTTCCTCTCATTCTTCTTCTTCTTCTTCTACTTATACTTCTACTTCTTCTTCTTCTTCTTTTTCATCTTCTTCTTCATCATCATCTTCTTCTTCTTCTTCTTCTTTTTCTTCTCCTTCTATGGATTCTTCTTCTTATTATTGTTCTTTTTCTTCTGCTACTACTACTTCTTCTTCGAGTTCTTCTTCTTATTCATCTCCTTCTCCTTCTTGTCCTACTTCTCCTTCATCCCCTTCTTCTTCTTCTTGTCTTTGTTTTTCATCTTCTACTTCTTCTACTTCTTCTTCTTCTTCTTCTCCTACATCTCCTTCTTCTTTTTTGCCTTCTCCTTCTTCCTTTTCTCCATCACTATTTCCTTCTTCTCCTTCTTCATCTTTTTCTTCTTCTTGATTTTTATTTTTCTTTTAATTCTTTTGCTTTGTCTTCTACTTCTTTTTCTTTTTCTTCTTCTTCCCCTCCTCTTTTTTCTTCTTCTTCTTCTAATTCTTCTTCTCCTTCATCTTCTCCATATTTTACTTCTTCTTTTTCTTCTTCTTCTTCTTCTTCTTCTTATTCTTTTTCTTCCTTTTCTTATTCTTCATCATCTTCTTCATATTCTTTTTCTTCTTCTTATTCTTCTTCTTCTTCTTCTTCTTTTACTTGTTCTCTTTCTTAATCATCATCATCTTCTTCTTCTTCTTCCTTTTCATCTCCCTCTTCTTCTTCTTCTTCTTTTTCTTCTTCTTCTCTTTCGTTTTCATCTTTTTCTTCTTCTTCTCCTTCTTCTTGTTCTTCTTGTTCTTGTTCTTTATCTTCTTCTTCCACTTCTTCTTCTTCTTGTTGATCTTCTACTTCTTCAACATTTTCTTCTTCTTCTTTGTCTTCTTCCCTTCTACTTCATCTTCTTCTTAATTATCAACATCATCATCTTTTTCTTCTTCTTCTTCTCCTTCTTCTTCTTCTTCTTCTTCTTCTTCTTCCTCTTTTCTTCTTCCTCTTTTTCTTCTTCCTCTTTGACTTCTTCTTCATCTTATTCTTCTTCAAATTCCTTTTCTTTTCTTCTTCTACTACTCCTTGTTCTCTTAGTTCTCCTTCTTGTTTTTCTTTTTTTTCTTCTTCTTTTTTCTTCACCTTGTTCTTCTTTGTCTTCTTCTCCTTCTTCTTCTTCTTCTTATTGCTCTTCTTCTTGATCTTCTCCTGCTTCTTCTCTTCTTCTTTTCCTTCTTCTCCTTATTATTCTTCTTCTTCTTCATCATCATTTTCTTCATCTCCATCTTCATCTTTTTCTTCTTCTTCATTTTTATTTTGCATCAAATTCTTTTGCTTCATCTTCTACTCCTTCGGCTTCTTCTTCCTCTTTCTTGTTCTTCTTTGTCTTCTTCCTTTTCTTATTCTTCATCACCTTCTTCTTCTTCTTTTTCTTGTTCTTATTCTTCTCCTTCACCTTCTTTTTTTCTTCTAATTTTTCTTCTTTTTCTTCTTCTTCTTCTGCTTTTTCTGTTTCTTATTATTCTTCTTCTTCTTCTTCATCTTCTTCTTCATCTCCTTCATCTTCTTCTTCTTCTTCTTCTCCTTCTTCTTCTTCTTCTTCCTCTTCTTCTTCTTCTTCTACTTCTTCTCCTTCTTCCTATTCCTCTTCTTTTTCTTCTTCTCCTTCTTCTCCTCCTCCTTCTTCTTCTTCTTCTTCTTCATCTTTTTCTTCATCATCAACATCATCTTCTTCTTCTTCTTCTTCCTCTACTACTTCTTCTTCTTCCTCTTCATTAGCTTCTTCTTCTTCTTCTTATTCTTATTGCTCTTCTTCTTCTTCCTCTTCTCGTCCTCCTCCTTCTCCTTCTTCCCCTACTTCTTCTTCTTCTTCTTTTTCTTCTTCTTCTTCTTTTTGTTCTACTTCTTCTTCTTCTTCTTCTTCTTCCCCTTCTTCTTCTTCCTCTTTTTCTTTTTCTTCTTCTTGTTCTTGTTGTTCTTCTTCTTCTACTACTTCTGCTTCTTCTTTCTCTTCTTCTTCTTCTTTTTCTTCTGCTTCTTCTTCTTCTTCTTCCTCTACTTCTTCTTCTTCTTCTCCTTCTTCTTCTTCTTCTTCTTTTTCTTCTTCTTCTTCTAATTCTTCTCCTACTTCTTAATAATTTTCTTTTTCTTCTACTTCTTCTTTATCTTCTTTATCTTCTTTTTCATCATTATCATCTTCTTCTTCTTCTCCTCCTCCTCCACCTTCTCCTGCTTCTTCTTCTTCTACTACTTCTTGTTCTTCTCCTACTCTGCCTCCTCCATCTTCTTCATCTTTTTCTGCTTCTTCCTCCTCCTCCTCTTCTACTTCTTCTCCTACTTCTACTTCTTCTTCTGTTGCTTCTCATTTTTCTTCTATTCCTTCTTCTTCTTCTCCTCACCTTTTTATTCTTCTCTTTCTTCATCTTGTTCTTCTTTATTTTTATTTTTCTTCAAGTTCTTTTTCTTTGTCTTTTACTTCTTCTTCTTCTTCTTCTTCTCCTCTATCTCTTTCTTCTTCTTCTTCTTCTTCTTCTTCTTCTTCTTCACCCTCCCCTTCTTCTTCCCCATCATCTTCTTCTTCTCCTTCTTCTTCTTCTTCTTCTTCTTTTTCTTCCTTTTCTTATTCTTCATCTTCTTCTTCTTATTATTTTTCTTCTTCTTCTTCTTCTTCTTCTTCTTCTTCTTCTTCTACTTCTTCTTCTTCTCCTTCTTATTCTCCTTTAGTCTCTTTTTCTTCTTCTTCTTCTTCTTCTTCTTCTTCTTCTTCTTCTTATTCTTCCACTTCTTCTTCCTACTCCTCTTCTTCTCCTTCTTTTTCTTCATCATCTTCTTCTTCCTCTTCTTCTTCTACTACTATTACTACTACTTATACTTCTACTTCTTCTTTTTCTTCTTGTCCTTGCTCTTCTTCTTTTTCTTCTTCTTCTTCTTCTTCTTCTTCTTCTTCTTTTGCTTCTTCTCTTTCTTAATCTACTTCTTATTCTTCTTCTTCCACTTCTTCTTCTTCTTCTCCTTCATCTCGCTCTTCTCATTCTTCTTCTTCTTTGTCTTCTTTTTCTTCTTCTTCTTGTCCTCCTTCTACTTCATCTTTCTCCTCTTTTTCTCCTTCTTCTTGTTGTTCTTCTTCTTCTTCTTCTTCTTTTGCTTCTTCTTCTTCTACTTCTTCTACATCTACTTCTACTTCTACTTCTTCTTCTTCTACCTCTTCTTCTTCTCTTCATCTTGGTCATCTTCTTCTTCTTATTTTCTTCTTCTTCCTCTTCTTCTTCCTCCTACAATTTTTTATTTCTTCTTCAACTTCTTCTTCTTATTATTCTTCTTCTTTTCATCTTCTACTACTCCTTCTCCAACTGCTTCTTCTCCTTCTTGCTCTTCTTCTTCTTTTTTTTCTTCACATTCTTCTTCTTCTCCTTCTCGTACTTCATCGTCTTCTTCTTCTTCCTCGTGTTGATCTTCTCCTAATTCTTCTGGTTCTTCTTCTCCTTCTTCTCCTTGTTCTTCCCCTTCATCTTTTTCTTCTTCTCATTTTTCTTTAACTTCTTTTTTCTTAAATTTTATCATGCTTGCAATTCCATTGCTTCATCAACTACTCCTTCGACTTCTTCGTCTTTCTTCTTCTTCCTTTTTCTTATTCTCCCTATTCTTCTTCTTAATCTACTACTTCTTTTTCATCTTATTCTTCTTCTTCTTCTTCTTCATCCACTTCTTCTTCTTCTTCTTTTGCATTTTCTCTTTCTTATTCTTCATCTTACTCTTCTTCCTCTACTTCTTCTTCTTCTGCTTCTTCTTCTTCTTCTCCTTCATCTTTTTCTTCTTCTTCTTCTCCTTCTTCTTCTTGTTCTTTTTCTTCCATTCCTTCTTCTTCTTCTTCATCTTCTTCATCTCCTTCTCCTGCCCTACCTCTTCTTCTTCTTCATCATCATCATCTTCTTCTTCTTCTTCTTCTTCATCTTCTTCATCTCTTCTTCATTATCTTCTTCCTCTTCTTCTTCTTCTTTTCTTCATTAGCAACTTCTTCTTCTTCTTCTTCTTCTTCTTATTCTTCTTCTTCTTCTTCTCCTCCTCCTCCTTCTCCTTCTTTGCCTACTACTTCTTCTTCTAGTTATTCTTCTTCTACTTCTATCTCTTCTTCTTCTTCTACTTGATCTCCTTCTTCTTCTACTTCTTCTTCTTCTTCTGCTTCGTCTTCTCCTTCTTCTCTTTCTTCTTCTTCTCCTTCTTCTCCTTCTCTTCTTCTTCTTCTATTTCTTCTCCTCCTCCACCTCCTCCTAGTTCTTCTTCATCTTCTTCTTCTACTTCTTCTTCTTCTCGTCCTCCTTCTTCTTCTCCTTCTTCTTCTCCTTCTTCTTTTTCTTCTTCTCCTTCTTTTTCTTCTTCTCCTTTTTCTTCTTCTTCTTCTTCTTCTTCTTCTACTTCTTCTTCTTCTCCTTCTTCTAATTCTTCTTCTTCTTCTCCTCCTACTTCTTTTTCTTCTTCCCCTTTTTCTTTTTCTTGGTCATCTTTTTCTTCTTCTTCTTCTTCTTCTTCTTCTTCTTCTTCTTCTCCTTCTCGTTATTCTCCTTCTTCTTCTTCTCCGTATTCTCCATCTTTTACTTCTTCTCCTTCTTTTTCTTCTTCTTCACCTCCTCTTGCTTCAACTTCTTCTTCTTCCTGTCCTTCTTCTTCTTCTTCTTCATCTTCTTCTTCTCCTTCTTCTTCATCTTCTTCTCGTTCTTCTTCTGCTGCTTCTACTTCTTCTTCTTCTTCTTCTGCTCCTTCTTCTTCGTCTTCTTCTCCTTCTTTTTTACCTGCTTCCACTTCTACTTCTTCTTCTCCTTCTTATTCTCTTTCTTCTCTTTCTTCTTTTTCTTCTTCTCCATTTTCTTTTTATTCTTCTTCTTCTTCCTCTTATTCTTCTCCTTCTTCTTCTTCTTATTCTTCTTCTTCTACCTCTTCTCCTTCTTTTTTTCTTCTTTTTCTTCTTCTTATTCTCTTCTCAATCTTTCTCTCCTTCTTCTTCTTCATTTCCATCTTCTTCATCTTCTCCTTCATCATCTTCTTCTTCCTCTCCTTCATCTTCTTCTTCTTCTTCTTCATCATCATCTTCTTCTTCTTCATTGACTTTTTCTTCTTCTTCTTCACCTTCTTCTCCTTCAATTTCTTCTTCTTCTCGTTCTTCTTCTTCTTCAACTCCTCCTCCTCCTCCACCTTCTTGTTCTTCATCTTCTTCTTTTTCTTCTTCTTCTTATTCTTCTTCTACTTCATCTTATTCTTCTTTTTCATCCTCATCTCCATCTCCTTCTTCTTTCTCTTCTTCCTCTCATTCTACTTCTTCTTCTGTTTTTCCTCTTTTTACTATATTTATAATTATTATTAATATAATTACTATTCCTCTTCCTCTTCTTCTTCTTCTTCTTCTTCTACAACTTCTTCTTTTACATCTTTTTCTTCTTTTTATTGTGTTCTTTTTCTTCTTCTTCTTTTTATTCTTCTCCTTCTTCTACTTCTTTTTCTTCTTCTCCTTCTTCTTCTTCTTCATCTTCAACTTTTTTTCTTCTCCTTCTTCTTATTCTTCTCTTTCTACTTCTTCTCCTTTTTTTTCTCCTTCATCTTCTACATCAACTTCTTCCTCTACTTCTTCTTCTTCTTCTTCTTCTTCTTCTTCTACTTCATCTTCTTCTTCTTCTTCTTCTTCCTCCTCTTCAACTTCATCTTCTTCTTCTTCATCATCTTTTTCTTCATCTTCTTGCTCTTCTTTTTCTTCTTCTTCCTCTTCCACTTCTTCTTTTTCTTTTTCTTCAACACCTTCTTCGTCTTCTCCATCATCATCATGTTTTTCTTCTTCTTCCTTTTCTTTGTCTTCCTCTTCCACTTCTACTTCTTCATCATCATCTTCTTCCTCTTCTTCTTCCCCTTTCTTTCCTTCCCCTTCTTCTTCCCCTTCTTCTTCTTCTTCCTCATGATCTTCTTCTTCTTCTTCCACTTCATCTTCTTCTTCTTCCTCCTCCTCTTCCTCTTCTGCTTCTTCTTCTTCTCCTTCTACTACATCCTTTTCTTCTTCTTCTTCTTCTTCTTCTTCTTCTTCTCCTTCTTCTTCTCCTTCATTTTCTTTGTCTTCTTCTTCGTCATCTTCTTCTTCTTCTTCTTCTTCTTCTTCTCCTTCTCCTTCTTCTTCTTCTTCTTCTTCTTCTTCTGCTTCTTCTTCTTCTTCTTCCTTTTCCTTGCCTTGTTCTTTTTCATCTTCCTGCCCTTCTACTCTTATTCTTGTTGTTGTTCTTCTTCTTCTCCTACTACATCTTTTTCTTCTTTTTCTTCTTCCTCTCATTCTTCTTCTTCTTCTTCTTCTCGTTCTTCCTCTTCTTCTTGTTCTTCCTCTTTTTCAATTTCTTCTTCTTCTACTTGTTCTTCTTCTTATTCTTCTTCTTCTTCTTCATCTTATTATTATTATTATTATTATTATTATTATTATTATTACTATTATTATATAATTACTACAGTTATTGTTATTATTATTCTTCTTCTAACTCTTTTTCTTCTTCTTGTTTTTCCCGTCCTCCTCATCCTTGTCCTTCTTCTTCTTCTTTCTCTTCTTTTTCTTTTTCATCTTCCTCTCCTTATTCTTCTTCTTCACATTCTTCTTCTTGCCCTTCTACTTCCACATCTTCTTCTTCTTCTTGTTCTTCTCTTCCTCCTCCTCCTTCTGCTTCTTCTTCTCCTTTTACCACTTTTACTTCTTCTTCTTCTTCCTCTTCTTTTTCTTCTTCTTATTCTATTTTTTCTTTTTCGTCTTCTTCTACTTCTTCTTTGTTGTCATCTTCTACTTCAACTTTTTCTTCTTGTTCTTCGTCTTCTTCTTCTGTGTCTTTTCCTTATTCTCCGTCTTCTTCTTCTTGTTCGACATCTTCTTCTTCTTCTTCTTCTGCATCCTTATCTTCTTCTTCTTCATCTTTTCCTTCTTCTTCTTCTTCTTCATCTTCTTCTTCATCATCTTTTCTTCTTCTCCTTTTTTCTTCTTCTTCTCCTTTTTCTTCTTCTACTTCTTCTTCTTGCTCTTTTTTTCTTCTAGTCCTTCTTCATCTTTTTCTTCTTCTTAAAATTCTTCATCTTCTTCGTCATCATCTTCTACTTCCACTTTTCTTCTTCTTCCGTTTCTTTTTCTTATTCTCTTTCTTCTTCTTCTTGTTTGACATCTTCTTCTTCTTCTACATCCTTATCTTTTTATTCTTCATTTTTTCTTCTTCTTCTCCTTCTTCATCATCTTTTCTTTTTCTTCTTTTTTCTTTTTCTTCTCCTTCTTCTTCTTCTACTTCTTGTTCTTTTTTTGTTCTAGTTCTTCTTCATCTTTTTCTTCTTCTTCTTCATCATCATCTTCTTCTTCCTATTCTTCATCTTCTTATTCTTCTCATTCATCATCATTATCTTCTTCTTCTTCTTCTCCTTCCTCTTCTTCTTTTTCTTCTTCTTCATCTCCTTATTCTCCTACAT
>JAIUJO010001230.1:17500-35000 GCA_023846275.1 Vanilla planifolia | reverse complement strand
ATCTTTCTCTCCTTCTTCCTCTTCATTTCCATCTTCTTCATCTTCTCTTTCTTCTTCTTCTTCTTCTTCTTCCTCTCCTTCTTCTTCTTCTTCTTCATCGTCATCTTCTTCTTCTTCACCTTCTTCTCCTTCTAATTCATCTTCTTCTCCTTCTTCTTCTTCTTCTTCCACTCCTCCTCCACCTTCTTCTTCTTCTTCTTCTTCTTCTTCTTCTTCTTATTGTTCTTCTACTTCATGTTATTCTTCTTTTTCATCTTCATCTCCATCTCCTTCTGCTTCCTCTTCTTCTTCTTATTCTGCTTCTTTTTTTCTTCTATTTACGATATTTAAAATTATTATTATTATAATTACTTTTCTTCTTCCTCTTGTTCTTCTTCTTCTTATTTTTCTTCTTCTACTTCTTCTTCTTCTTCTTTTTGTGTTCTTTTTCTTCTTCTTTGTCTTCTTCTTCTTCTTCTTCTTTTTCTCCTTCTCCTTCTTCTTCTTCTTCTTTTCCTTCTTCTCCTTCTTCTTCTTCTTCATCATCAACTTTTTTTCTTCTCCTTCTTATTCTTCTCTTTCTACTTCTTCTCCTGCTTTTTCTCCTTTATCTTCTACTTCAACTTCTTCCACTACTTCTTCTTCTTCTTTTTCTTCTTCTTCTTCCTGTTCTACTTCATCTTCTTCTTCTTCTTCTTCTTCCTCTTCTTATTCATCTTCTTCTTCATAATCTATTTCTTCATCTTCTTGCTCTTCTTTTTCTTCTTCTTCTTCTTCTACTACTTCTTCTTCTTCTTCTCCACCTTCTTCTTCTTCCTGTTGGTTCTTCTTATCCTTCTCCTTCTTCTTCTTCTTCTCCTTCTTCTCCTTCTTCTTCTTTTGCTTCTTCTTCTACCTCTTCTTCCCCATCTTTTTCTTCATCTCCTTTCTCCAGTTCTTGTTCTTATTCTTCTTTTCCTTTTTCTTCTTCTTCTTCCTTTACTTCTTTGTCTGCTTTTCTACTTTTCCATCATCATCATCTTCTTCTTCTTCTTCTTCGTCCTTTTCCTTGTCTTCCTCTCCCACTTCTACTTCATCATCATCTTCTTCCTCTTCTTCTTCCCCTTCCTTTCCTTCTTCTTCTTCTTCTTCCCCTTTTTCTTCTTCTTTCTCATGAACTTCTTCTTCTTCTTCTTCTTCTTCCTCCTCTTTGTCTTCTTCTTCTTATTATTCTTCCTCTTCCTCTTTTGCTTCTTCTTCTTCCTCTTCTACTTCATCCTTGTCTTCTTCTTCCTCTTCTTCTTCTTCTTCTTCTTCTACTCCTTCTTTTCCTCCTCCTTCTTCTCCTTCTTCTTCTTTGTCTTCTTCTTCTTCTTCGTCTTCTTCTCCTTTTCCTTCTTCTTCTTCTTCTTCTTCTACTACTTCTTCTTCTTCTTCTTGTTCCTCGTCTTCTTTTTCTTCATCTTCCTCCCCTTCTACTAATACCAATACCTTCATCGATACCAATCCTCTTATTCATCCAATCTATACATATAACTTTCCAAATGCAACCCATTTTGATGAAACCGTTCACAAACTCTTAGAACCTTTATATTCCAATAACCCTCTAAAATGGTTTGAGAAATCTCCTCGCTATTGTTCTATCGAACTCTTAGAACAATATCAGAATACCAATATACGAGTCAATAGTATAATGGTATCTCCAATAGACAAACAAGAATTTAACAGTCAAATACAAGAATTGTAAAATTTAAAATTAATACAAAAGAGCCACAGCTCACATTCTTCTCCAACATTTATAGTACGAAATAACGCAGAAATAAAACGTGGTAAGGCCCGAATGGTCATCAATTATCGCAAGTTAAACTCTTGCACAAAATTTGATGGTTATTTTATACCAACTACTGAGCACCTAATCAAACAAATCCAAGGTACTAAATACTATAGCAAATTTGATGCCAAATCAGGATTTTGGCAAATTAAACTTGCAAACCAAGCATCAATAGAATTAACAGCTTTTAGCTGTCCACAAGGGCATTTTGAATGGTTAGTTATGCCATTTGGATTAAAAAATGCACCTCAAATATTCCAGAAATGGATTAATTCTATTTTTGGACATTTACCTTATGTCGTCGCTTACATAGACGATATACTTGTCTTTTCTCAAACAGAGGAAGAACATAAAGATCACCTTTTACATGTTATCAAAATAATGCTAAACCATTATACTATTTTGAGTCTAAAGAAAATAAAATTATTCAAAACTAAAATAGATTTCCTAGGAAAACAAATAAAAAATGGTCAAGTACAATTACAAGACCATATATATACAAAAGTTAAAGAGTTTCTCGAAAACTTTACCAGTTTAAAACAGCTGCAAAGTTTTTTAGGACTCTTAAACTATGGACGAAAGTTTATACCTAAACTTTCTTCCAAAATTAAAGCCTTACAAAATAAATTGGCAACCGAACAAGCCAAATACAAAATGATTAACGGCGAACAACCTCGTCGTTGGAATACAGAAAAAATCCCTATTTCTTTGAGTTTAGAAGAACAAAAAGAAATTAAACAAATTAAAGAATTTGTTACAAAAAAGCAAATTCTTCATTTTCCAACAGAAGATGAACAAATTATATTACAAACAGATGTCTCAGATTTATTCTGGTCCGGAGTCTTAGTAACAAATACAAATGAGATTGTAGCATATACTTCGGGAAAATTTACAAAACCCCAAAGTAAATATGCTACTTATGATAAAGAATTATTTGCTATAAAATTAGCCATTAAAAGCCTCAAAATATATTTACTCCATAAAGTATTTACTATAGAAACTGACAATAAATCTGTTGCCCAATTTTTACAAGAAAAGACTATAAATAATCCAGAAGAAAATCTTCGACTCATACGTTGTGCTTTATATCTTGAAATATTTTCTTACAATGTTAAATATATTCCTGGTTTTACTAATATTGTTGCTGATTTTCTTAGCAGACCATGAATGAAGAAGATCTTAAATTTCTCAAAGACTTTGTAGAAAAAATGAAAAGGGCAGGAGAATTTAGTGAAATTCTCCCTAAGAAAGCAAAGGCCCAAAAGGCCGAAGTAGAGACCTCTGCCCAAAACGAAAAGGCAGAAACTTCTCATGCCCAACAGGCATCAAAAACCTAAAAGGTTGATTTAAAAGCCCAAACCCAACAAGGGAAAGATCAAGCTCAACCAGCTAAAGTTTTGATTAAACAAAAAATCAGTTCTTATGGCACTTTCAAAAAGGGAAAGACGTTTGCCTCTACTGTGGCAAAAGAATGGTATAACAAAGCTCTCAAAGAATCAGATCCAGCTTTCTTTGAGAAAATTAATGGATGCTTCCATGCTTTACAAGCCAATGATTAACGATCAGCAAATTATTGGCTAACACAAATTGAGAAAGGTTACTTAAGCCTGAAGCAAACAATGGTCCAACAGACCAATCAAAAAGAAAACTACAAGAAGACCCTGGAATTATTATTGTCCAGATCTATAACAACTCAGTCTTCCTCTTTGCAAAAATTTGAACAACAGCTTTCTTCGATTGAATCACTCTCAGAACTATTTGCTAACAGCCATACTTCTGATCTGATTCATTTTCGTATTAAGGATTTCTTATCCTTATTATATCTATTTAATATAAAGACTGAAGAAAATGAGAAAATTAGAGGCTGAAGTTACTGTTCAGGAAATGCTTCAACTATATCAGTAAAATATTTTTGATGAAGAAAAGTTGCTTTTATTCTTTAAGCAACTTGAGGAAACAAACATAAAGCAATTGTTCCTCAATCAAGAAGTTTTTTATTCTACTACTGAAAGGCCTAGAATAATAGCTTGCTTCAATGAGATTCCCAAATACCAAGTCCATCTCAGAAAAGGACTAGTACAAGAAGTCTATATTAATACTAGACAGCCAGAAGATTATACAGGCTTTATTCTAGACATTTGTAAGAATAGCCTGAATCTTTACTCCACCAAATTCTCAACAATTTTTGTTTTTCGCATATGGACTATCTGGGAAGAACGAGAGTATATCAATTTATACTCTTCAATTCAGTTATGGATGCTTGTAAGACATTCAGATACTCCACTAATACTTGAAGAATTCAAACCAAGCTTATTCAATGAAGAAGAAGCTCGATGGTATGCTACTACAGACTTTTTTTAGAAGCTAGATTTCAATTCTAAATATCTAGCCAAACAAATTCATTGTGGGAAAAACAGTCTTTTTCCTAGACAATTTAGCCAACGAGGCTGAATATTTAGCTCAGAAAGGAAAGAAAATACAAATGTTTCTGAGAAAGATTAAATTGGGGAAAAATAGGACAAGCAGCTAAAGAAGAATTCTTTGCTACTCGCACGGAATACAATTCAGAAAACAATGAATTGGATGAAGAAACAATGAAAGCTTTGGCCCTCACAGATTGAAGCATGCTGGGACCATAAAAAATTCACTTTACAAACACTTTTCAACACCTTCAGAAGCATTCAAAAAAAATTTTTCAGATACAGCAATGGCCAATAAATGAAGTACGATCTACAGTGAACAGTAACAGTGTACGATCTACAGTGAACAGTGTACGGTGAACAGTGTACGATGAACAGTAAAATGCAACAGTGCTGAGCAATTATCAGAAGCAATATCTACAGGAAATGGTCCTTTCTTTTGCTTCCAACTGAAGCAAGCCTGGTCTATAAATTTAGACACTCTCCAGAGCAAAGGAACAGAAGAATTCCAGCTTTCTTTCTTTCTGCTTTCTGCTTTCTATCTTCACTCTGCTCTCTTTTCTTACCTCCACTATTGTAAACCTCCGCTCTTGTAAATTACTTTTGCTTGGTGTGTCGCTACTATAAAACTAGTTTCAGAGACTTGTGCTCACGTTTTATTGTAAGTTTTTATGAAATAAACTTTATGTTTGCTCCTTAAATTATGTTTGAGTAAGCATTTGTTTATGTTTTCTTAGTAAAAGATTTTTTTGTACTATGAGTTAGATTGTTTTAAGATTCTTCTTCTTTTTTGTATTAACTTTCTTTACGCTATGGAGTAGCAAACGAACCATAGCTGTGCTCCTATTTTATGTAGCAGTCTACTAGGGATGGTGGTCTTTGTAAGAATCCCTAACTTTCCCCCAGAAAGCCACGGGAACCTTGCAGTTTTGGAAGGGTAGATGTAGCCGTAAAATAGTGGGTCAAAACAAAAATATAATACAAAAAAAGAACAAGCCTCCTAAAAAATCAAAACTCATCTTACAAACTTATCTAGTACTAAGAAAAACATAAACTTCTACTCAAAATGAAAAACATACTGATTCCCAATAACACTTACAAGTGTCATATTACTGAAAACATCCAGGATTATGAACATATAATCCCACATACCAACCACAGTTGGAAATGACCCTACCATAGTAGGAATATTGAATTTCATCGTTGATCTATTAAAAGAGATCAAAGATAAAATTCTGAATCTAGAACACAAACATAATAATATATCTAAGTTCTATTATGTTGGAACAAAACTATCCAAACAATAATGGTTAAATTAAAAATCCACAGACTTTATTATGGATTTACAAAAATTAGATAAATCCTTTTACTTGGAGTTCTTAGAACTTCAACAAAAAGAACTCACTGGAGAAATTACTAACTAAAAACTTTATAACTTCTATGAACAAATCATGAAGTTATAGTTTTTTATAGAAACCAATCAGAAAATGATTATAACCTTAGGTATGGAGAAAGTAGTAGAAGTACTCTCTATCTCCCTGGTCCTCATGGTTATAATCCACAAACACCTTCACCCGAAGTGAACATGGAAAAAATCTCAAGGAGATAATATGGAACAAGTTCATACTACTCCTTCATATTCATCCATGTTAAATTATGGTAAATGCTTAGATTGGCGTACATACCATAAAAATAAAATCGTCACTTAGAAGAAAAGAGACTCCTCTACTTGGGGACTCACTTTAAACATAGATGTTATACCATATAAAAGAGTTAAAGACTATTGTATAGAATGGACTCAAAAAATAAAAGGAACTATATTTATGCTCCCTCCTGCTATGAATGTTTTAGACTATATACAATTCGCCACATCATACTGGGAAGGAAATGCTCTATCTTGGTTGACAAATTTCGAAAGAAATAATAAAGATGAATGTCAAAAAATCTTACAACAAACAGATAAACAAACTGCAATAAAAATGTTGGTTTCACTACTAGTTGCTGATTTTATTGGATCAGAATGGAGTGAAAACCTAAACTATGAAGAAAAACTTCATAAAATGAAATTATGTGACATATGCATGTTAGATGAATTTGTTTCTACATACATAGGATATATTTATCATCTAAATGAAACTCCTCAACAAGATTTTTGGATACAAGGGTTTTTTTCTAAAATACCCTTTCCTTGGAACAATATAATATCTACAAAATACCAAGAGTTGTTAACATCTAGAGGAACTCTTAGACAACACAACACAGGAATGCTTAGAAGAGCATGTGCAGAATCTATGGAAAAGATCTACGAAAATACTTCTGCTCAAAAGGAAATGAGTAGAAACTTAAAATCTTCTAGAATGGGTTACAACTATTGCTCAAAATTCTCAGAAGATTTAAATTATATTTATGGTTGTCCACCCATTTATGACTGGAGGACATATGCTTCTAAATCCTATAAAAAGAAACGAAGTCCAAGATATAAAATTTTTAAAAGAAAATGGAAACCCGAATTTAGAAAAGAACAAAGGTTTAGGAAAAAGAAGTTTATCAAAAAAATATAATAAAAAAAAGGTAAAAAACATTGTAGATGTTTTAAATGTAACAAAGAGGGACATTATACAAATAAATGCCCAGTGAACATCAAAAGAGTTATTATTCCTAATATAGAGGAATACTCCATCAACATTGGAACAATTGATGAAATTTCTGATGACAATTCTGTCTATGAAATTACATCTTATTACGACTCCACAGAGTCTGAATCTGAACAACCTTCAGATAAACCATTAAAAGATTTTGACAAACTAAAAATCAATATGATTACAATAAACAAAGCATTGACACAAATAAAGGTTATTCCTTTATTACCGTCTCTAAAACTTCTTAAAAAGGAAAAAATATCCTCAGCAGGATATACAATCTATATGGGAAAAATGCTTAGACTTAAGCATTATCGAACTACAGAGATAACATTAGATCTAATCATTTTAATACCATTTGGATACTATGGGATACTACATAATATCCCATATCATGCCAAGGAAAATATCTTCATCACTCATGGGATAATTGAACCCATGACATATCAAGCACCAACAATTTTGATTAAAAATACCAGTCTAAAAGATTGGGATTATTTAATTAGACCAAACGATGCTATCGGAACACAAGTTATCCATAAATATAAAGATTCTCCCATCATCACATCTGAAAAAGCCATAGATGATTCAGAAAATTCTGAAAAATATCGAGAAATTCGGGTCAATATGAATACACTTACTTCTGAGGATGTAAATACAACAGACCTACATGACAGTGTAGGAGAACAATTTGAAATCACGGATGAAGACTTAGAAAAACTAAAAGAAGCAATATCTCATGGAGAAAAGAATGAGATTTATAAAGCCCCTTCTTTTAAATCTCACTTTCTCAATAAACACTCTTATATTTTTGAGCGTATGCAAGGAAATATAGAATTAAAAGGAGATGATGATTTAACATCCATCAGTCTTCTTAACAAAAGTAAAATAGAAAAGCTGAAAAGAAAATACCCAAAAATGAAATACCTACACATAGGTATGATCCAATTAAAAATAACTGCTCTATTTCGTAGTGGAATAGATATACCAATAATGATCGTTTGTATGGACGAACGAATCATTAACAAACCACTTAGTAGCATAATTGGAGGAGCCAAATCCAATCTTGCTAATAGATTATTTGGAATAAATATTCACCCTGATTTTTGTATAAGTCTAGATGACCAAAATGTTGAAAAGACTTGTACATTATCAATAAGCCTAAAAGGAATACAATTACTACCTGGATAAAAAATCTTAGGTATACAATGGGAACACTGCATGGCTCTAAATGATACTTCCACATTTAGATCCATCACCCCAAAAAATTTTATAAAATTATTCAATGTTGGGATTGGAAAAACAATCCAACCAAAGGTCGTGGACATTCGACATCTTAAGCTAGATAATGATATTCAACTTATTGTAAAAACCTTGAAACCAAAAGTTCAAATACCAGTAGAATATTTTATTGCTTCTGGCAATACAATTTCTACCATTACAAAAAATCCTATCTATCGTATCTCTTCTTCGATAAGTCTTATAAGACATTATGAAGAAGGAGAAACATCTGAACCTCTGGAAGCAAGACCAAGCTTTCATATTCCAGTACAAGATCCAGTCGAAGGTCGTACCTTGCGACTTCTTGAAAATAAAAAATCTATTACTCCTCCTTAAATGGATTTAAAGAAGAAAGCTCAATTACATATATATCTTCCTATTACTATACATCTTCCTAATTATGAGGATGTGACACTTCATGCTTTAATAGACACTGGTGCTGAAGCTAGTTTACTTCAGCAAATCTTTATTCCTAAGCAATTTTGGCTTCCTTTAGAAAGCAAAACAACACTAACCGATTTTATGGGAAAACAAGTCCCTATTACCCATAAAGTAGCAAACCTCAACATCTCTATACCGGATATTTACAACAACCCTCATACTTATACCTTTAATTTTGCATTATTACCATTAGACTTCAATATTGATTGTTTACTTGGGCTTGACAATCTTTGCCATTTTACTCCTTTCAATACCCATTTCTTTGACTTCGATGGACACGTTATTCCTCGTATCCATCTTCCTGCCCGCATTGCCCCTTATTTTTCTACAGCCCAGCATGGTGAAAAACCCAAAACCACTCTCATCGATACCAATACCTTCATCGATACCAATCCTCCTATTCATCCAATCTATACATATAACCTTCCAAATGCAACCCATTTTGATGAAACCATTCACAAACTCTTAGAACCTTTATATTCCAATAACCCTCTAAAATGGTTTGAGAAATCTCCTCGCTATTGTTCTATCGAACTCTTAGAACAATATCAGAATACCAATATACGAGTCAATAGTATAATGGTATGTCCAATAGACAAACAAGAATTTAACAGTCAAATACAGGAATTGTTAAATTTAAAATTAATACAAAAGAGCCACAGCTCACATTCCTCTACAGCATTTATAGTACGAAATAACGCAAAAATAAAACGTGGTAAGGCCCGAATGGTCATCAATTATCGCAAGTTAAACTCTTGCACAAAATTTGATGGTTATTTTATACCAACTACTGAGCACCTAATCAAACAAATCCAAGGTGCTAAATACTATAGCAAATTTGATGCCAAATCAGGATTTTGGCAAATTAAACTTGCAAACCAAGCATCAATAGAATTAACAGCTTTTAGCTGTCCACAAGGGCATTTTGAATGGTTAGTTATGCCATTTGGATTAAAAAATGCACCTCAAATATTCCAGAAATGGATTAATTCTATTTTTGGACATTTACCTTATGTCGTCGCTTACATAGACGATATATTTGTTTTTTCTCAAACAGAGGAAGAACATAAAGATCACCTTTTACATGTTATCAAAATAATGCTAAACCATGATATTATTTTGAGTCTAAAGAAAATAGAATTATTCAAAACTAAAATAGATTTCCTAGGAAAACAAATAAAAAATGGTCAAGTACAATTACAAGACCATATATATACAAAAGTTAAAGAGTTTCTCGAAAACTTTACCAGTTTAAAACAGCTGCAAAGTTTTTTAGGACTCTTAAACTATGGACGAAAGTTTATACCTAAACTTTCTTCCAAAATTAAAGTCTTACAAAATAAATTGGCAACCGAACAAGCCAAATACAAAATGATTAACGGCGAACAACCTCGTCGTTGGAATACAGAAAAAATCCCCTATTTCTTTGAGTTTAGAAGAACAAAAAGAAATTAAAAAAATTAAAGAATTTGTTACAAAAAAGCAAATTCTTCATTTTCCAACAGAAGATGAACAAATTATATTACAAACAGATGCCTCAGATTTATTCTGGTCCGGAGTCTTAGTAACAAATACAAATGAGATTGTAGCATATACTTCGGGAAAATTTACAAAACCCCAAAGTAAATATGCTACTTATGATAAAAAATTATTTGCTATAAAATTAGCCATTAAAAGCCTCAAAATATATTTACTCCATAGAGTATTGACTATAGAAACTGACAATAAATCTGTTGCCCAATTTTTACAAAAAAAGACTATAAATAATCCAGAAGAAAATCTTCGACGCATACGTCCGTGCTTTATATCTTGAAATATTTTCTTACAATGTTAAATATATTCCTGGTTTTACTAATATTATTGCTGATTTTCTTAGCAGACCATGAATGAAGAAGATCTTAAATTTCTCAAAGACTTTGTAGAAAAAATTGAAAAGGGCAGGAGAATTTAGTGAAATTCTCCTTAAGAAAGCAAAGGCCCAAAAGGCCGAAGTAGAGACCTCTGCCCAAAACGAAACGGCAAAAACTTCTCATGCCCAACAGGCATCAAAAACCCAAAAGGTTGATTTAAAAGCCCAAACCCAACAAGGGAAAGATCAAGCTCAACAAGCTAAAGTTTTTTTTTAAACAGAAAATCAGTTCTTATGGCACTCTCCAAAAGGGAAAGACGTTTGCCTCTACTATGGCAAAAGAATGGTATAACAAAGCTCTCAAAGAATCAGATCCAGCTTTCTTTGAGAAAATTAATGGATGCTTCCATACTTTACAAGCCAATGATTGGCGATCAGCAAATTATTGGCTAACACAAATTGAGAAAGGTTACTTAAGCCTGAAGCAAATAATGGTCCAACAGACCAATCAAGAAGAAAACTACAAGAAGACCCTGGAATTATTATTGTCTAGATCTGCAACAACTCAGTCTTTCTCTTTGCAAAAATTTGAACAACTTTTGTCGATTGAATCACTCTCAGAATTATTCGCTAACAGCCATACTTCTTATCTAATTCATTTTCGTATTAAGGATTTCTTATCCTTATTACATCTGTTCAATATAAAGACTGAAGAAACGAGAAAATTAGAGGCTGAAGTTACTGTTCAGGAAATGCTTCAGCTATATCAACAAAATATTTTGGACGAAGAAAAGTTGCTTTTATTCTTTAAGCAACTTGAGGAAACAAACATAGAGCAATTGTTTCTCAATCAAGAAGTTTTTTATTCTACTGTTGAAAGGCCTAGAATAATAACTTGCTTCAATGAGATTCCCAAATACCAAGTCCATCTCAGAAAAGGACTAGTACATGAAGTCTATATTAATACTAAATGGCCCAAAGATTATACAGGCTTTATTCCAGACATTTGCAAGAATAGCCTGAATATTTACTCCACCAAATTCTCAACAATTTTTGTTTTTTGCATATGGACTATCTGGGAAGAACGAGAGTATATCAATTTATACTCTTCAATTCAGTTATGGATGCTTGTAAGAGATTCAGATACTCCACCAATACTTGAAGAATTCAAACCAAGCTTATTCAATGAAGAAGAAGCTCGCTGGTATGCTGCTACAGACTTTTTTCAGAAGCTAGATTTCAATTCTAAATATCTAGCCAAACAAATTCATTGTGGGAAAACAGTCTGTTTCCTAGACACTTTAGCCAACGAGGCTGAAAATTTAGCTCAGAAAGGAAAGAAAATACAAATGTTTCTGAGAAAGATTAAATTGGGAAAAATAGGACAAGCGGGTAAAGAAGAATTCTTTGCTACTCGCACGGAATACAATTCAAAAAATAATGAATTGGATGAAAAAACAATGGAAGCTTTGGCCCTCACAGATTGAAGCATAGTGGGATCATAAAAAATCACTTTACAAACACTTTTCAACACCTTCAAAAGCATTCAATAAATTTTTTCAGCTACAGCAAAGGCCAATAAATGAAGTACGATCTACAGTGAACAGTAACAGTATATGATCTACAGTAAACAGTGTACGATCTACAGTGAAAAAGTGTACAATGAACAGTGAACAGTGTACGGTGAACAGTAAATGCAACAGTGCTGAGCAATTATCAGAAGCAATATCTACAGGAAATGGTCCTTTCTTTTGCTTCCAACTGAAGCAAGCCTGGTCTATAAATTTAGACACTCTCCAGAGCAAAGGAACGGAAGAATTCCAGCTTTCTTTCTTTCTGCTTTCTACTTTCTATCTTCACTCTGCTCTCTTTTCTTACCTCCACTATTGTAAACCTCCATTCTTGTAAATTACTTTTGCTTGGTGTGTCGCTGCTGTAAAACAAGAAGAATAAGAAGATGAGGAAGAGGAAGAAGGAGAAGAAGTTGAAAACAAAGAAGAAAAATGAGAAGAACGAGAAGAATAGGAATAAGAAGAAGAAGAAGAAAAAGAAGAAGCTAATGAAGAAGAAGAAGAAGAAGAAGAAGAAGAAGAAAATGAAGACGAAGAAGAAGAAGTAGAAGAAAAAGAAGCAAAAGAAGAAGAAGAAGAAGATGATGATCATGATGATGATGATGATTGTGATGAAGAAAAAGATGAAGAAGAAGAAGAAGTTGAAGAAGTAGAAGAAGAAAAGAAGAAGAAAAGAGGAAGATGAAGGAGAAGAAGAAGAAGAAGAAGGAGAAAAAGAAAATGATTAAGAAGAAGAAGTAGGAGAAGAATTAGAAGAAGAATAAGAAGAAAAAGAAGAAGAAGGAGAAGAAGGAGAAGAAGAAAAAGAAGTAGAAGTTGAAGAAGAAGAAGAAGAGGAAGAAGAAGAAGTAGAAGTAAAAGAAGAAGAAGAAGAAGAAGAAAATGAATAAGAAGAAGAAGAATGGGAAGAAGAAGAAGAAGAAGAAGAAGAAGAAGAAGAGGAAGAAGAAGAAGAAGAGGAAGAAGAAGAAGAAGAAGAAGAAGAGGGAGAAGAAGAGGAAGGGGAAGAAGAAGAAGGAGAACAAGGAGAAGAATTAGAAGAGTATGAAGATGAAGAAGAAGAAGAAGAAGAAGAAAAAGAAGCAAAAGAAGAAGAAGAAGAAGATGATGATGATGATGATGATGATTGTGATGAAGAAAAAGATGAAGAAGAAGAAGAAGTTGAAGAAGTAGAAGAAGAAAAGAAGAAGAAAAGAGGAAGATGAAGGAGAAGAAGAAGAAGAATAAGGAGAAAAAGAGGGAAATAAGGAAGAAGTAGGAGAAGAATTAGAAGAAGAATAAGAAGAAAAAGAAGAAGAAGGAGAAGAAGGAGAAGAAGAAAAAGAAGTAGAAGTTGAAGAAGAAGAAGAAGAGGAAGAAGAAGAAGTAGAAGTAAAAGAAGAAGAAGAAGAAGAAGAAAAGGAATAAGAAGAACAAGAAGAAAAAGAAGAAAATAACAGACAAGAAGATGAAAAAGAAGAAGATGACGATGATGAAGAAGAAGAACTAGAAAAAGAAGATGTCGAAAAAGGAGAAGAAGGTGAAGAAGAAGAATAAGAAAAGAAAGAAGAAGAAGAAGGCGAAGAAGAAGATGTTGAACAAGAAGAAGAAAATGAAGAAGTAGGAGGAGAAGAATAAGAAGAAGAAGAACAAGAAGATGAGGAAAAAGATGATTCATCTTCTTCTTTTTCTTCTACTTCATCTTCCTCTTCTTCTTCTTCTTCTTCTTCTTCTTAATCTCCTTCTTCTCCTTCTTCTTCTAATTCATTTTCTTCTACTTCTTCTTGTCCTTCTTATTCTTTTTATTCTACTACTACTATTACTACCACTATTACTAGTACTACTACTACAACTACAACTAATAATAATAAGATGAGGAAGAAAAAGGAGAAAAAGAAGAGGAAGAAGAAGAAGAAGAAGAAGAGGAAGAGGAGGAGGAGAGGAGGAGGAGAAGGAAGAAGAAGAAGAAGTGGAACAAGAAGAAGAAGAACAAGAAGAAGGAGAAGAAGAAGAATAAGAAGATTAAGTAGGAGAAGAACAAGAAGAAAGAGAAGATGAAGAAGAAGAAGAAGAAGAAGAAGAGAAAGTCTTTTTCTTTTTCTCTTTCTTCTCCTTCTTCTCCTTCTTCTTCTTCTTTTTCTTCATACTCTTCTAATTCTTCTCCTTCTTCCCCTTCCTCTTCCCCTTCCTCTTCTTCTCCCTCTTCTTCTTCTTCTTCTTCTTCTTCTTCTTCTTCCTCTTCTTCTTCTTCTTCTTCTTCCTCTTCCTCTTCTTCTTCTTCTTCTTCTTCTTCTTCCCATTCTTCTTCTTCTTATTCCTTTTCTTCTTCTTCTTCTTCTTCTTTTACTTCTACTTCTTCCTCTTCCTTTTCTTCTTCTTCTTCTTCAACTTCTACTTCTTTTTCTTCTTCTCCTTCTTCTCCTTCTTCTTGTTTTTCTTCTTATTCTTCTTCTAATTCTTCTCCTACTTCTTCTTCTTAATCATTTTCTTTTTCTCCTCCTTCTTCTTCTTCTTCTCCTTCATCTTCCTCTTTTCTTCTTCTTTTCTTCTTCTACTTCTTCAACTTCTTCTTCTTCATCTTTTTCTTCATCATAATCATCATCATCATCATCATCACCATCTTCTTCTTCTTCTTCTTTTGCTTCTTTTTCTTCTTCTTTTGCTACTTTTTCTTCTTCTTCTGCTTCTTTTTCTTCTTCTTCTTCTTCTTTGTCTTCATTTTCTTCTTCTTCTTCTTCTTCTTCTTCTTCATTAGCTTCTTCTTTTTCTTCTTCTTCTGCTTCTTCCTATTCTTCTCGTTCTTCTCGTTTTTCTTCTTCGTTTTCAACTTCTTCTCCTTCTTCCTCTTCCTCATCTTCTTGTTCTTCTTGTCCTCCTCCTTCACCATTTTATTATCCATCATCGTCATCTTCTTCAAATTCTTCTTCTTCTTCATTTTCTTATTCTTGTCCTTCTTCTTCCCCTTCATTTTCCTCCTCTTCTTCTCATTATTATTCTTATATTTCATCCTCTTCTTCTTCTTCCTCTTTTTCTTCTACTTCTTCATCTTCTCGTTTTTCTTCTTTGTCTTTCTCTTCCTCTCCTTCTTCCTCGTCTTCATCTGCTTGTTCTTCTTCTCTTTCTTCTTCTTCTTCTTCTTCTTCTTCCTCTTTTCTTCTTTGTTTCTTCTTCTACTTCTTCGACTTCTACTACTTCTTCTTCTTCATCTTTTCTCCATCATAATCATCACTTCTTCTTGTTCTTCTTCTTCTTCTTCTTCTTTTTCTTCTTCTTCTTCTTCTTCTTTTTCTTCTTCTTCTTCTTCTTCTTCTACTGCTTCTTCTTCTTCTTCTTCTTCATTAGCTTCTTCTTCTTCTTCTTCTTCTTCTTATTCTTCTTCTTCTTCTTCTTCCTCTTCTCCTCCTCCCCCTCCTTCATCCCATACCTCTTCTTCTTCTTCTTCCTCTTCTTCTTCTTCCACTTCTTCTTCTTCCTCTTCTTCTTCTTCTTCCTCTTTTTCTTCCACTTCTTCTTCTTCCTCTTCATCTTCTTCTTCCTCCTCCTCTTCTTCCTCCTCCTCTTCTTCTTCTTCTTCTTTTTCTTCTCCTTCTTCTTCTTCTTTTACTTCTACTTCTTCTTCCTCTTCTTCTTCTTTTTATTCTTCTTTTTCTTTTTATTCTTCTTCTTCAGCTTCTTTTTCTTCTTCTCCTTCTTCTTTTTCTTTTTCTTCTTATTCTTCTTCTAATTCTTCTCCTTCTTCCCCTTCTTCTTCCTCTCTCTCTTCTTCTTCCTCTACTTCTTGTTCTTCTTGTTCTTCTTCTTCTTCTTCTTCTACTTCCTCTTCTTCTTATTCTTGTTCTTGTTCTTCTTCTTCTTCTTCCCATTCTTCTTCTTCTTCTTCCTTTTCTTCTTCCTCTTCTTCTTCTTCTTTTTTTACTTTTATTTCTTCTTCTTCCTCTTCTTCTTCTTCTTCTTCATCATCTTCTGGTTCTTTTTCTTCTTCTCCTTCTTCTCCTTCTTCTTCTTCTTTTTCTTCTTATTCTTCTTCTAATTCTTCTCCTACATCTTCTTCTTAATCATTTTCTTTTTCTCTTTCTTCTTCTTCTTCTTCTACTTCTACTACTACTATTATTTCTTTTATATCTACTACTTCTTCTTCTTCTTCTTTTTCAACTTCTTCTTCATCATTATCATTATCTTCTTCTTCTTCTCCTCCTCCACCTTCTCCTACTTCTTCTTCTAGTACTTCTTCTTCTTCTTCTTCTTCTTCTACTACTTCTTCTTCTTCAGCTTCTTCCTCTTATTCTTCTTCTTATTCTTCTTCTACTGCTTCTTCTTCTCCTGCTCCTCCTCTTCCTCCTTCTTCTTCTTCTTCTTCCTCCTCCTCTTCTTCTTCTTCTTCTTCTTCTTCTTCTTCTTCTTCTTATGCTTCTTTTCCTTTTACTTTTTCTTCTATTCCTTCTTCTTCTTCTCCTCACCTTTTTCTTCTTCAATTTCTTCATCTTCTTCTTCTTCATATTTATGTTGCTTCTAATTCTTCTACTTTCTCTTCTACTTCTTCTCCTTCATCATCTTCTCCTTTGTGTCTTTTTTCTCCTTCTTCTTCTTCTTCTCCTTCTTCCTCTCCTTCTTCTTCCTCATCTTTTTCTTCTTCTTCTTCTCCTCCTTCCTTTTTTATTCTTCATCTGCTTCTTCTTCTTCTATTTCTTCTTCTTCTTCTTCTTCTTCCTCTTCTTTTTCTACTTCTTCTTATTCTTCTTCTTTAGACTCTTTCTTCTTCTTTTTCTTCTTTTTCTTCTTCTTCTTTTACTTCTTCTTCCTCATCCTCTGCTTTTTCTTATTCTTTTTCTCCTTCTTCTTCTTCTACTACTACTACAATTACTACTACTACTTCTTCTTATTCTTGTCCTTGTTCTTTCTCTTTTTCTCCTTCTTCTTCTTGTTGTTGTACTTCTTTTGCTTCTTCTCTTTCTTAATCTGCTTCTTATTCTTCTTCTTCCACTTCTTTTTCTTCTTCATCTCCCTCTTCTCTTTTTTCTTCTTCTTCATCATCTTCTTGTTTTTCTTCCTGTCCTTCTTCATCTTCATCATCTTTCCCTTCTTCTTCTCGTTCTTCTTGTTCTTCTTGTTCTTCTTCTTCTTCTGCTTCTTCTCCTTCTCCTACTTCTTCATCTTCTTCTTCTTCTTCTTCTCCTTCTTCTTCTTCTTCTTCTTCTTCTTCTCTATCTTCTTCTTCTTCTACTACTTCTCATTCTTCTTCTTCTCTATCTTCTCCTTCTTCTTTTTCTTCTTCTTGTGCATCTTCTCCTCCTCCTTCTCCTTCTTCTTCTTCTACTTCTTCTTCTTCTTCTCCTTCTTCTCCTTCTTCTTCTTCTCCTTCTTCTTCTTCTTCTTCTTCATCTTCTCCTCTGTGTCTTTTTTCTTCTTCTTCTTCTCCATCTTCCCCATCTTTTTCTTCTTCTTCTTCTCCTTCCTCCTTTTTTATCCTTCATCATCATCTTCTTCTTCTTCTCCTTTTTCTACTTCTTCTTCTTCTTCTTCTTCTTCTTCTT
>JAIUJO010001230.1:5000-12500 GCA_023846275.1 Vanilla planifolia | reverse complement strand
CCTTCTTCTTCTTGATCTTCTTCTTTATCTTCTTCCACTTCTTCTTCTTCTTCTTTTTCTTCTTCCCCTTCATCATAATCATCATCATCTGCTTGTTGTTGTTCTCTTCTTCTTCATCTTCTTCTCCTTCCACTACTTTTTTTCATCTTCTTCACCTCCTTCCTCTTCCTATTCTTACTCTTCATCTTTTTCTTCATCTTCCTCCTTTTCTTCTTCTTCTTCTTCGTTTCTCCTTCTCCTTCTTATTAATTATCATCTTCTTCTTCTACTGCTTCCTTTTCTTCATTTTCTTCTTCTACTCCTCCTCCTCCTTTCTCACCTTCATCTTCTACTTCTTCTTCTTCTTTGTCTTTGTTTTCCACTTCTTCTTCTTCTTTTTCTTCTTCATCAACTCCTCCTTGTTCTTCTTTTTCTTTTTCTTATTCTTCTTTCTCTTCTTCTTCTTTTTCTTCATCTTCTTCTTCTTTTTCTTCCTCTTCTTCCTCCTCTACCTCTTCTTCTTCTTTTCCTTGTTGTTCTTCATCATCTTCTTCATTCTTTTCTTCCTCTACATCCTTTTTTTCTCTTACTTTTTGATCTTTTTATACTTCTCCTTTTTCTTCTTCTAGTTCTTCTTCTTCTTCTTCCTCTTCTTCTTCCCCTTCCTCTTTTTCTCTTCTTCTTGTCCTTCTTCTTCTTCTTCTTCACATTCTTCTACTTCTTCTATTTCTTCTTCTTCCTCCTCCTCTTCTTCTTTTTCTTCCTATTCTACTTCTTCTTCTACTTCAACTTCTTCTTCTTCTTCTTCTTCTTCTTCTTCTTCTTCTTCTTCATCTTCTTCTTCGTCTTCTTCTTCTTCTTCTTCTTCTTCTTCATCTTCTTCTTTTTCTTCTTCTCCTCCTCCTCCTCCTCCTTCTTCTTCTTCTTCATCTTCTCCTTCTCCTCATTTTTCTTCTTCTTCCTCTGCCTCTTTTTCTTCTTCTGCTTCTTCTTCTTCTTTCTTTTTCTTCTTTTTCTTATTCTTCTTTTACCACTCCTTTTTCATCATCATCTACTTCTACTTCTTCTTCCACTAGCACTACTTCTTCTACTTCTTAGTCTTCTTCTTCTTCTTCTTCTTCTTCTTCTTTTTCTTCTTCTTTTTCTTCTTCTTCGTTTTCCACATCTTCTTTTTCTTCTTTTTCATCTTTTTCCTATTCTACATCTTCATCATCTTCTTCTTCTCCTTATAATTATTATTATTATTATTATTTTCTTTATTAATGTTATTATCATTATTATTCTTCATTATTGTTCTTGTTCTACATCGTCTTCTTCTTCTTCTTCTTCCCCAGTCTTCTTCATCTTCTTTTTCATCATCTTTGCCCTTTTCTTCTTCTTCTTCTTCTATTACTACTACTTTTTCTTTGCCAAGTTCTTCTTTCTATACTTCTTTTTCTTAATCTTCTTCTTGTACTACCTATTCTCCTTATTCTTATTCTTTTTCTACTTCTTTGGTTTCCCCATCTTCTTCTTTTTGTTCTTCTTGTTCTTCTTCTTCTTAAGCTTCATTACTTCTTCTTCATCTTCTTCTTCTTCTTCTTCTTCATCTTCTTCCTCATCTTCTTGTTCTTCTTCTTCTTATTCTTCTTCTTCATCTTCCCCTCCTCCTACTTCTTCATTTTCTTCTTCATCATGTTCAACATCTTCTTCGCCTTCTTCTTCTTCTTCTTTCTTTTCTTATTCTTCTTCTTCACCTTCTTCTCCTTTTTCGACATCTTCTTCTTCTAGTTCTTCTTCTTCATCACCGTCATCTTCTTCCTTTTCATCTTCTTGTCTGTTATTTTCTTCTTTTTGCAATTCTTCTTCTCCATCTTTTTGTTGTTCTGCTTTTTTTCTTCTTCTTCTTCTTCTTCTTCCCCATCTTTTTTTCTACTTCTTCTACAACTCCATCTTCTTGTTCTTCATCTCTATCAATTCTTCTTAGTCTTCTTCTTCTACTCCTCCTCCTACTCCTCCTCCTCCTTTTTCTCCTTCATCTTCTACTTTTTCTTCTTTCTCTTCTTCTTCTTCTTCTTCTTCTTCATCATCTTCTCTTTCTTCTTGTTCGTCTCCTACTTAATCTTCTTCTTCTTCTTCTTCTTCTCCTTCTTCTTGTTCTTCTTCTTCTTGTTCCACTTCTTCTTCTTCTTCCTCCTCCTCCTCCTCCCCTCCTCCTCTTCCTCTTCTTCTTCTTCTTCTTCTTCTTCTTCTTCTTCTTCTCCTTTTTCTTCCTCATCTTATTATTATTATTATTATTCTTCTTATTCTTCTTTTTCATCTTCTTGTTCTCCATCATCTTTTTCTTCTATTTAAACTTCTCCTTTTCTTCTCCTTCTACTTCTTCTATTTTTTCTTCTTCTTCTTCTATTTCTTTTTTTCTTCTTCTTCTTGTTCATCTTTTTTCTCTTCTTCTTCTTTTACAACTACTACTTTTTCTTCTTCTTCTTCTTGTCCTTCTTCTTTTGCTTCTTTTTATTCTACTTCAGCTTCTTCTTCTTCTTCTTCTTCTTCTTGTTTTTCTTCTTCTTCTTCTTCTCGTACATTTTATCCTTCATCATCTTCTCATATTCTTGTTCTTCTTCTTCCACTACTTCTTCTTCTTTTTCTTCCACTACTTCATCTTTTTCTTCTTCTTTTTCTTCTTCCTCTTCTTCTTCTTTCCAATTTTCTTCTTTTTATTGTTCTTCCTCACCATCATCAACATCACCATCTTCTTCTTCTTCTTCTTCTTCTTCTTCTTTAACTCCTTTTTCTTCTTCTTCTTCGTCTTCTTCTTCTTGTTCTTCTTCTTCTCCTTCTTCTCCTTCTTATCTTTGATGTTCTTCTTCTTCTTCATCCTCTTCTTCTTCTTCTTCTTCTTCTTCTTCTTCTTCATCTTAATCTTCTTCTTCACTGTCTTCTACTTACTCTTCTTTTTCTTCTTCTTCTTATTCTTCTTCCTCTACTTCTTCCTCTTCTTCGTCTTCTTCTTCATCTACTACTACTACTTATTAAACTTCATCTTCTTCTTCTTCTTCTTCTTCTTCTTCTGCTTCATCTTCTTTTCTTCTTCTTTTTCTTCTTCTTCTTCTTCTTTTTCTTCTGCTTCATCTTCCTCTTCTTCTTCTTCTTCTTCTTCTTCTTCTTAATCTCCTTCTTCTCCTTCTTCTTCTAATTCATTTTCTTTTACTTCTTCTTGTCCTTCTTATTCTTCTTATTCTACTACTACTATTACTACCACTATTACTAGTACTACTACTACAACTACAACTAATAAAACTTCTTCTACTTCTTCTTCATCTTCTTCTACTTCTTCTTCTTTTTCTTCTTCTTCTTGTTCTTCTTCTTCTTGCACTTCTTCTTCTTGTTCTTTTTCTTGTTCCTCTTCTTCTTCTACTTTTTCTTTTTTTTCTTCTTCTTCTTCTTAACCATCTTCTTCTCCTTTATCTTCTTCTTCTTCTTCTTCTTTGTCATCTTCTTCTTCTTCTTTTACTTTTACTTCTTCTCCTTCATCATCTTCTTCCACTACTTCTTCTTGTTCTTCTTGTTGTTTTTCTTCTTCTTCTTCTTCTTCTTCTTTTTCATCTTCTTCTTCTTCTTCGTTTTCTTCTTCCTCTTTATCTTCTACTTCTTGTTCTTTTCTTCTTCTTCTTCCTCATTTCCCTCTCTTCTTCTTTGTCTTCTTTTTCTTCTTCTTCTCTTTCTTCTTCTTCTTCTTCTTCTTCTTGCTCTTCTACTTCCTTTTCTTCTTCTCCTTCTTTTTCTTCTTCATTATGATCATCATCACCATCATCTTATTAATATTATTATTATTATTACTATTATTATTATTATTATTATTATTATTATTATTATTATTATTATTTATTTTTATTATTATATTTGTCCTTTTTCTACTTCATCTTCTAGTTCTTCATTTACCTCCACTTCTTCTTCCCCTTCTTCTTCTTCTTCCTCTTCTTCATCTTCTTCATTTTCTTCTTCTTCTTCTTACTCTTTTTCTTCTTTTTCCTCTTCTTCATCATCCTCTTCTTCTTATTATTATTATTCTTCTTCTTCTTCTTCCCTTTCTTCTTTTTCTTCTTCATTTTCATCTTCTTCTTTTTCTTCTTTTTCTTCTTTTTCTTCGTCTTCTTTTCCTTCTCATTTTTCTTCTTTTCCTTTTCGTTCTTCATCATCTTCTTCTTCTACTTCTTCCTTTTCTTCTTGTTCTTCCTCTTCTTCTTCTACTTCTTCTTCTTCTCCTTCTTCTTCTACTTCTTCTAACTGTTATTATTGTTCTTCTTCTTCTACTTTTTTCTCTTCTTCTTTTTAATTTTCTACTTCATCATCTTCTACTTGTTCTTCCTCTTTATCTTCTTCTTCTTCTTCTTCTTTTTCTTCTTCATCTTCTTCTCAATTAACATCATCATCTTCATCATCATCATCATCTTCTTCTTCTTCTTCCTTTTTATTCTTCTTTTTCTTCTTCTTCTTCTTCTTCTCTTTCTTCTATTCTTTCCCTTCTCCTTTTCCTTCTTCTTTTTCTTCTTTTTCTTCTTTTTTTTCTTCTTCCTCCACTTCTTCTTCTTCTTCTTCTTCTACTTCTTCTTCTGCTTCTTCTTCTCCTTCTTCTTCTACTTCTTCTAGTTATTATTATTTTTCTTCTTCTACTTCTTCTTCTTCTTCTTCCTCGTCTTCTTCTTCTTCTACTACTTCTTCTTCTTCTATTTCTTCTTCTTCTTCTTATTCTTCATCTTTTACCTCATCTTCTTCTTCTTCTTCTTTATGTTCTTCTTCTACTACTTCAATTTCTTTTTATTCTTCTTCTTATTCTTCCTCTTCTTCTTCTTCTGCTTCTTATACTTTTCTTTATCTTCTTTGTCATCATCATCATCATCTTCTTCTTCTTCTTCTTCTTCAACATCTTCTTTTTCCTCTTCTTCTTCCTCTTATTCTTCTTCTTTTCCTTCTTCTACTTTTTCTTCTTGTTCTTATTCTTATTCTTCTTCATCTACATGCTCTTCTTCTTCTTCTTCTTCTTCTTCTTCTTCTTCTTCTCCTCCTTCTTCTCCATCATCTTCTTCTTCTTCTTCTCCTTCATCTTCTTCTTCTCTTTCGTCTCCTTCTTCTTCTACATCCTCCTTTTCTACTTATTCCTATTCTTCCACTTCTTCTTCTTCCCCATCTTGCCATTCTTCTTCTTCTTCTTCCTCATCTTCTTCTTCTTCTTCTTCCTCTTCATCTTCTACTACTACTATTGTTACTTCTTCTTTTTCTTCTTGTTCTTCATCAACATCTTCTTCTTCTTCTTCTTACTCTTATTACTATTATTATTATTATTATTATTATTATTATTATTATTATTATTATTATTATTATCTTGAATGTTATTATTATTATTGTTATTATTATTGTAATTATTATTATTCAACTTCTTCTTCTTCTTCTTCTTCTTGTTTTTATTCTTTTTCTTCTCGTTATTGTTGTTTTTCTTCGTCTACAACCTCTTTTTCTTTCTCTTGTTCTTCTTTTTCTTCTTCTTCTTCTTTCACTTCTTCTTCTTCTTCTTCTTCTTCTTTTATTCTTCTTCTTCTTGTTCTTCTTCTTCTTCTTCCACCTCTTCTTCTTTGAACACATCTTCCTTTTCTTCTTCTACTTCTTCTTCTTTATCTTCTTCGACTTCTTGTTCAACTTCTTCTTTTTGTTCTTCTTCTGCTTCTTCTTCTTCTTCTTTTCCTAATACTTCACTTTCATCATCTTCTTCTTCTTCTTCGTCTTCCCCATCTTCTTCTTCTTGTTCTTCTTCTATGTCTTCTTCTTCTTCTTCATTTTCATCATCATCATCATCTTCTACTTTTAATACTTCTTCTTCAAATTCTTCATCTCCTTCTTCTTCTTCTTCTTCTTCTTCTTTTTCTTCCTCTTCCTCTTCTTCTTCCTCTTTTTCTTTTTCTTCTTCTTATTCTTGTATTTTTCCTTCTTCTTCAAGTTCTTCTTATTCTCCTTCTTTTTCTCCTTCATCTTCTACTTCCTCTTTAGACTCTTCTTTTTCTTCTTCTTCTCCCTCTTCATGTTTTTATTTTTGTTATTCTTGTTATTATTATTCTCCTTAATCATCATCATCATCTTCATTCACTTCTTCTTCTTCTTCTTCTTCTTCTTCTTCTTCTACAAATTCTTCAGCTCTTTCTTCTTCTTATTCTTCTTCTTGTTCTTCTTCTTCTCCTTCTTTTTCTCCTTCATCTTCTACTTCCTCCTCTACCTCTTCTTCTTCTTCTTCTTCTCCTTCTTCTTCTTGTTGATGTTTTCTTATTCTTATTATTATTATTCTCCTTCTTCTCCATCCAATTCTTCTTCTTCTTTGTCTTTTTTTTCTTCTTCTTCTTCTTCTTCTTCCTCTTCTTCATCTTCTTCTTTTGCTTCTTCTTCTTCTTCTAATTCTTCTACTTTTTCTTCTTCTTCTTCTTCTTCTCCATTTTCTTCTTCTTCTTCCTATCCTTCTTCTTCTTATTTTTCTTCTTCTCTTCTCTTCTTCTCCTTCTTCATGTCCTTGTTCTTTATGTTCTTCTTCATCTTCTTCTTCTTCTTATTATTTTTTTCTTCTTGTTCTTGTTCTTGTTCTTGTTCTTCTTCTTGTTGTTCTCCTTCTTGTATTTCTTCTTCTTCATCTAGTACTACTTTTTCAACTTGTTTTTCTTCTTCTTCTTCTTCTTTTTCCTCTTCTTCTTGTTGTCCTTCATCTTCGTCTTCTCCCTCATCGTCTTCTTCTAATATTTTTTTCTATTTCTCCTTCTGTATCTTCTTCTTGTTCTTCTTCTTCTTCTACTCCTACTTTTTCTTCTACTTCTTCTTCTTCTTCTTCCCCTACTTGTTCACCTTTTTCTTCTTTTTCTCCTTCCACCTCTTATTCTTCTTGTACTTCTTCTTCATTTTTTTTCTTCTTCTTCTTCCTCATCTTATGGTACTTCTTCATCTTCTTCTTCATCTTCTACTTTCTTTTTTTTCTCAAACTTCTTCATCTTTTTCTTCTACTTCTTTTTTCATCACCTTCTTCTACTTCTCCTTATCTTTCTACTTCATCTTCTCCTCACTTATCTTATTTTTCTCCTTCCACTTTTCCTTCTTCATCTTGTTCTTGTTCTTCTTCTTCTTCTTCATCATCATCTTCATCTTCTTCTTCCTTCTCCTTCTTCTAACTCTTCTTCATTTTCTTCTTCTTCTTCTAATTTTTTTTCTTCATCTTCTTCTTCTTCTTCTACTTCCTCTTCTTCTTCTTCCTCCTCCACTTCTCCTTCTTCTTCTTCTTCTCCATCTTCTTCTAATTCTAACTCTTCTATGTCTTCTTATTCTTCTAATTTTAATTCTTCCTTCTTTTCTTCTTCATCATTATCTTCTTCTTCTTCTCCTCCATTTCCTCCTTTTTCTTCTTCACCTTCCCCTTCGCCTTCTTCTTCCTTTTCCTCTTCTTCTTCTTGTTCTTATTCTAATTATTTTGCTTCTTCTACTACTTCTTCTTCTTCCCCATCTTCTTCTTCTTCT
>JAIUJO010002411.1:7500-12500 GCA_023846275.1 Vanilla planifolia | reverse complement strand
CTTCTTCTTCTTCTCCTTCATCTTCTTCTTCTTCTTCTTCTTCTTCTTCTTCATCTTCTTCTGCTTCTTCTACTTCTTTCCCTTCTTCTTCTTCTTTTTCTTCTTCCTCTTCTTTTTCTTCTTCTTATTCGTCTTCACTTTCTTGTTCTTCTTCTTCGTCTTCTTCTTCTTCTTCTTCTTCCTCTTCTTCTTCTTCTTCTTCTTCTTCATTTTCTTGTTCTTCTTCTTCTTCTTCTTCTTCTCCTTCTTCTTCAGCTTCTTCCCTTTCTTCTTCTTCTTCTTGTTCGTCTTCTACAACTACAACTTCTTCTTGTTTTTCTTCTTCCTCTTCTTCATCTTCTTCTTCTACTACTTCTTCTTCATCATCATCATCATCTTCTTCTTCTTCTTCTTCTTCTTCTTTTTCTTCTTCTTCTTCTTGTTCCTTTCTTATTCTTCTTATTCTTGTTCCATTTCATCCTCTTCTTCTTCTTATTCTTCTTCTTCTTCTTCTTCTTCTTCTCCTTCTTCCTCTTCTTCTTCTTCTTCTTCTTTTTCTGCTACTACTACTATTACTACTTCTTTTAGTTCTTCTTCTTCTTCTTTTTCTTCTCCTTCACCTTCTTCTTCTACCTCTTCTTCTTCTTCTTCTTCTTCTTCTTCTTCTTCTCCTTCTTCAACTTCTTCTTCTTCTCCTTCTCTTTCTTCTCCTTTTTCTTCTCATTTTTCTCTTTCTTCTTCTTCATCTTCTTCTTCTACTTTTCCTTCTTCTTCTTCTTCTTCTTCTTCTTCGTCTGCTTCTTCTTTCTCTTCTTCTTCTTCTTCTAATTCTAATTCTTCTTCTTCTACCTCTTCTTCTCCATCTTCTTCTCCATCTTCTTCTTCTTCTTCTTCTACTTCTTCTTCTTCATCATCTTCTTCTTCTTCTTCTTCTTCTTCTTCCTCTTCTTCTTCTACTTTTGCTTTTTCTTCTTCTTCTTCTTCTTCTTCTTCTTTTTCTTCTTCTTCTTCTACTACTTCTTTTGCTTTTCTTTTTCTTCTTCTTATTCTTCTTCATCGTCATCATCATCATCATCTTCTTCTTTTTCTTCTTCTTCTTCTTCCTCTTCTTCTTATTCTTGTTCCCTTTCTTCCTCTTCTTCTTCTTCTTCTTCTTCCTCTTCTTCTTCTTTTTCTATTTCTCTCCTTTTCTTCATCTTCTTCTTCTACTTCTTCATCTACTTCTTCTTCTTCTTCTTCTTCTTCTTTTCTTCTTCTACTACTACTACTGTTACTACTACTTCTTCTTCTTCTTCTTCTTCTTTTTGTCCTCCTCCTCGTCCTCCTTCTCCTTCATCATGTTCTTCTACAAGTTTCACTACTTCTAATTCTTCTCCTTCATCTTCTTCTTCTATTTCTTCTTCTTTTGCTTATATTTCTTCTTCTCCTTCTTCTTCTTCTTCTTCATATTCTTCCTACCCATTTTCATCTTTTTCTTCTTCTTCTTCTTCTTCTTCTTCTCCTCCTCCTAAATCTTCTTCTTCATCATCATCTTCTCCTTCTCCTTCTTCTTCTCCTTGATCTTTTTCGTCTTCTTCTTCTCCTTCTTCATCTTCTTCATCTTCTTCATCTTCTTCTTATTCTTCTTATACTTCTTTTTGTTCTTCTTCTTCCCCATCTTCTTTTTTTCTTCTTCTTTTTCTTCTTCTTTTCTTCTTCTTCTACTTCTTCCCCAACATTTTCTTCTTCTTCTTCTTCGTCTTGTTCTTCAATGTCTTATTCTCCTTCTCCTTCTTCTCCTTCTTCTCCTTCTTCTTCTTCTTTTTCTTCTTCCTCTTCTTCTTTTTCTTCTCCTATTTTTTCTCCTTCGTCTTCTTCTTCTTCTTCATCTTCTCCTTCTTCTTTTTTTTCTGCTTCTTCTTCTTCTTCTTCTTCTTCTCTTTTTTCTTCTTCTTTTTTTCTTCTTTGCCTTCTTCGTCATCATCATCATCATCTTCTTCTTCTTCTACTACTTTTACTTGTTCTTGTTCATGTTCTTCTTCTTCAGCTTCATCTTCTCCTTCTTCTCCTTCATCTACTTCTTCTTCTTCCTCTCTTTCTTCTTGTTCCTCATCTTCTTCTTCTTCGTCTCCCTCTTCTTGTTCTTCATCTTCTTCTTCTTTCTCTTCTTCATCTTCTTCTTTCTCTTCATTTTCCTCTTCTTCTTCTTCTTCTAATTCTTCATCTTCTTATTATACTTCTTCATCATCATCTTCTTCTTCTTCAACTTCATCATCATCATCTTCTTATTATTATTATTATTTTTCTTCTTCTTCTTCTTCTTCATCATCTTCTTCTTCTTCTTCAACTTCTTCTTCTTCTTCTTCTTCTTCTTCTTCTTCTTCTTCTTCTTCTTCTCTTCTTCATCATCATCTTCTTCTTCTTCTTCTTCTTCTTCTTCTTCTCCTTCTTCTCCTCCTCCTCCTTCTCCTCCTCCTCCTCCTCCTTCTCCATCATCATGTTCTTGTTCTACTTTCTCTTCTTCTTTTTCTCCTTCTTCGTCTTCTTCTTCTTCTCCTTCTTCTTCTTCCTCTTCTTTTTCTTTTTCTTCTTCTTTTTCTTCTTCTTTTTCTTCTTCTTCTTCTTCTTCCTTTTCTTCTTCTTCTTCTTCTTCTTCCTCCATCTTCATCTCCTTCTTCTCCTCCTTCTTCTTCTTCTTCTTCTTCTTCTACTTCTTCATCTTCATCTTCTTCTTCTTCTTCTTCTCCTCCTCCTCCTCCTCTTCCTCCTTCTCCTTCATCTTCTTCTTCTCCTTCATCCTCCTCTTCTTCTTCTTCGTCTTCTTTGTCTTCTTCTTTTTCTAATTTTTCTTACTCTTCTTCTTTTTCTTCTTCTTCTTCCTTGCCATCTTCTTTCCTTCTTGTTCTTCATCTTCACCATCTTCTACTTCTTCTTCTTCTTCATAATTACAATGATCATCTTCGTCATCATCATCTTCTTCTTCTTCTTCTGCATCTAGTTCTTCTTCTTCTTCTTCTTCTTCTTCCCCTCTTTCATCTTCTTTTTCTTCTTCCACTTCTTCTTCTTGTTCTCCATCTTATTCTTCTTCTTCTTCTTCTTCTTCTTCTTCTACTTCTTCTTCTTCTTCTTCTTCTTATTCTCCAACTTCTACTTCTTTTTGTTCATCTTCTTCTTCTTCTTTATATTCTTATCATCATTATTATTCTTCTTCTTTCTCTTCTTTTTCTCTTCTTCTTCCTCATCTTATTCTTTCGTCTCCACTTCTCCTACTTCTTCTTCTTCTTCTTCACCTTCATCATCTTCTTCTTCTTGTTCTTTTATTCCTTTTCTTCTCCTTCTTATTACTCCTCTTCTACTTTTGCTTCTTCTTTTTCTTCCTCTTCTTCTTCCACTTTTTCTCCTACTTCATCTTTTTCTTCTTCTTCATCTTCATCACCTCCCTCTCCTTTTTCTTCTTCTCCTTCATCATTTTCTTCTTCTACTTCCTTTTTTTTTTCTTCTTCTCCTTTGTCTTCTACTTCTTCTCCATCGACTACTTCTTAATATTCTTATTCTTCTTCATCATCTTGTTCTTCTTCTTCTTCTTCATTTTCTTCTTCTTATTCTACTTCTTCTTTTTCATCTTCTTACTCCTCTTCTTCTTCTTCTTTTTCTTCTTCTTCTTCCCCTTCTTCATCTTCATCATCTTCTTCATCCCATTTTTCTTCTAATTCTTCTAATTATTCCTTTTTTTCTTCCCCTTCTTCCCATTGTTCTTTTTCCTCTTCTTCTTCTTCTTCTTCTTCTGCTTCTTCTTCTCCTTCTTCTTCTCCTTCAATGTTTTCTTCTACATCTTCGTCTTCTTCTTCTTCTTAATCTTTTTCTTCTTCTTCTTCTTCTTCTAATTATTCCTCTTCTTATAGTTCTTCTTCGCCTTTTTCTTCTTCTTCTTTTTCTTCTTACTCCACATCATCTTCTTCATCTTCTTCTCCTTCTTCTTCTCTTCTTCTTCTTCATCCTTTTCTTCTTCTTCTTCTTCTCTTTCATCTTCTTACTCTTATTGTTATTCTTCATCTTCTTCTTTCTCGCCATCTCCTTTTTCTTCTTTTTCTTCATTTTCTTCTTCTTCTTCCTCTTATTCTTCTTTCCCATCTTGTTGTTTTTCTTCTTCTTCATCATCATGTGGTCCTTCTACTTATTCTACTTCTTCTTCTTCTACTACTTCATCTTCTTCTTTTTATTCAAATTCTTCTTCTTCTTGTTCTTCTTCTTGTTCTTCTTCTCCTTCTTCCTCTTCTCCTTCTTCTTCTTCTCCTCTTTCTTCTTCTACTTTCTCTTCTTCTTATTCTTATTCTTCATCTTCTTCTTCTTCTTCTTCTTCTTCTTTATCTTCTTCTTCTTCCTCTTCTTCTTCTTCCTCTTCTTCTTCTTCTTCTTCTTCTACTTCTTCTTTTTCTTCATTTTTTTACTCTTATTCTTCCTCTTTTTCTTACACTTCATCTTATTCTCTCTCATCATCTTCTTCTTCTGCATCATTTTTCTTCTAATTCTACTTGTTTATCTTCTGCCCCCACTTTTGGTTCTTCTTCAATTTCTTTTTTTTCTTCTTCTTTTACTTCTTCTCTTTAAAAGAAGAAGAAGATGAAGAAGAAGAAGAAGAAGAAGGGAAAGAAGAAGAAGATGAAAAAGATGAAGAATAAGAGGAAGAAAAAGAAGAAGAGGAAGAAGAAGAGAAGAAGAACAAGAAGAATAATAGTAATAATATAATAATAATAATGATATTAATAATAATAATAATAATAAGGGTTGGAAGGAAGAAGAGGAAGAAGAAGAAAAAAAGAACTAGAAAATTGAGTAGATGAGGAAGAAGAAGAAGAAGAAGAAGGAGAAGGAGAAGAAGAAGAAGAAGAAAAAGAAGAAGTAACAGAAGAAGATGAAGAAGAAGAAATAGGAAAAGAAGACGAAAAAGAAGGAGAAGAAGAAGACGAAGAAGAAGAAGAAGAAGAAGAAGGAAAAAATGAAGAAGACGAGGAAGAAAAAGAAGAGGCAGAAGAAGTGGTGGA
>JAIUJO010003111.1:40000-42500 GCA_023846275.1 Vanilla planifolia | reverse complement strand
AGATGAAGAAGAAGTAGAGGTAGAAGAAGAAGAAAAAGATGAACTAAGAGGAAAAGAAGAACGAGAAGGAAAACCAAAAGAAAAAGGAGGAGAAGAAATATAAAAGGAAGAAGATGGTGATGAAGGAGATGATGGAAAAGGGGAAGAAGAAGAACAATTTGAAGTAAAAGAGGAAGAAGAAGAAGAAAATGAAGAAGTACAAAGAGAAGAGGAAAAGTAAGAAGAAGGAGAAGAAGAAGATAGAGAAGGAGTAGTAGTAGTAGTAGAAGAAGAAGAAGAAAAAGAAGAAGAAGAAGGAGAGGAACATGAACAAGAAGTAGTAGAAGTAGTTGTAGAAGAACCAGGACTAGAAGAAGGCAGAGGAGAAGAAGTAGAAGAAGAAGGACATGAAGAAGAAGAAGAAGAAGAACTAAAAGAGGAAGAAAAAAGCAGAAGAAGATGGAGAAGAAAAAGAACAAGAAATACAAAAAAATAAGAAGAAAAAGAAGTAGAAGAGGAGGAAGAAGAACAAGAACAAGAAGAAGACGAAGAACAAGAAGGAGAAGAGAAGGGGAGGAGAAGGAGGAGGAGAAGAAGAAGAAGAAGAAAAAGAAGAAGAAGAAGATGATGAAGAAGAAGAAAAAGAAGAAGAAGGGGAAGAAGAGGTAATAGAATATGAAAGAGAAGAAGAAGAAGCAGAACAAGAAGAAGAACAAAAAGGAAAAAAAAAGAAAAAGATGAACATTATGAAGAAATAGAAGAAGAAGGAAAAGAATAAGTGGATCAAGAAAAATAAGAAGAAGAGGAAGAAGAAGGAGTGGTGGTATAATTAGTAGAAATAATGGTAGAACTAGAAGAAGATGATGAAGAAGAAGAAGAAGAGGAGGAGGAGGAGGAAGAAGAAGGAGAAGAAGATGAAGAAGAAGAAGAACAAGAAGAAAAAAAGAAAAAATAAGAAAGAGAAGGAGAAGTTGGAGAAGAAGAAGACAAAGAAGAAGAGGAGAAAGAAGGAGGAGTAGAAGAAGAAGTGGAAGAAGAAGAAGAAGATGTAAAAGAAGAAGAAGAAGAAGGAAAAGGACAAGGAGAACGAGATGGAGAAGAAGAAGAAGCGGAGGAGGGAGAAGAAGAAGAAGTAGATAAATGAGAAGAAGAAGAATTAGAAAAAAAAGCAGTAGCAGAAGAAAAAGAAGAAGAAGCCGAAGAAGAAGAAGAAGGAGAAGAAGAAGTAGAAGGTGAATGAGAAGAAGAAGGAGAAGATGAAGAAGAAGGAGAAGAAGAAGAAGAAGAAGAAGAAGAAGAAGAAGAAGAATAGGAGAAGTAGAAGAAGAAGAAGAAAAGAAAGAAGGGGAAGAAGAAGAAGTAGAAGAAGAAGAATATTATCAAAAAACGAAGACGAAGAAGGGGAAGAAAAAGAAAAAGAAGAAGAAGAAGAAGAAGAAGAAGAAGAAGAAGAAGAAGAAGAAGAAGAGGAGGAGGAGGAAGAAGAAGAAGAACAAGAAGAAGAACAAAGAGAGGAAGAAACAACATGAAGAAGAAGGACAAAAAGAAGAAGAAGAAGAAGATGAGAAAGAAAAAGAAGAAGAAGAAGAAAAGAAAAAGAACAAGAACAAGAAGAAGAATAGAAAGAAAGGAGAAGAAGGAATAGAATAATAAGAAGAAGAAGATAAAGAAGAAGAAGTAGAAATTAAAGAAGTAGAAGAAGAAGTAGAAGAAGATGTCAAGAAGAGGAAGAAGGAGAAAAAGAAGAATTAGTAGTAGAAGAAGGAGAAGAAGGAGAAGAAGGAGAAGAAGGAGAAAAAGCAGAAATAGAAGAAGAAGAAGAAGAAGAAGAAAAGAAAGAAAAAAAAGAAAAAGAAGAAGATGGAGAAAAAAAAGAAGAAAAATAAGCAGAACAAGAACAAAAACGAGAAGTTGGAGAAGAAGAAGTTGAACCTGAAGAAGAGGAAGAAGAAAAACATGTAGTAGAAGGTGAAGAAGAAGAAGAGGAGGAGGAAGAAGAGGAAGAAGAAGGACAAGGACAAGGATAAGGAGAAGAATAAGCAGCAGAAGAAGAAAAAGGAGAAGAAAGAAAACAAGTGGAAAAAGGAGAAGAAGAAGAAGAAGAAGAAGTAGCAGTAGTTGAAGAAGAAGTAGAAGAAAAAGAAGCTACATTAGTTTAAGAAGAGGAAGAAGAAGTAGAAGAAGATGGAGAATCAGTAGAAGGAGACTAAGACGAAGAAGATGAAGAAGAAGAAGGAGAAGAATATGAATAAGATGGAGAAGAGGAAGAAGTAGAAGAAGAAGAAGAACTTAAAGAAGGAGAAGAAGAAGAAGAATAAGAAGAAAACGATGATGAAGAAGAAGAAGAAGATGTAGAAAAAAAAGAGGAAGAAGAAAAGGAGGAGAAGAAGAAAAAGGAGAAGAACAAGAAGAAAATGAAAAAGGAGGAGAAGAAGAAGAAGAAGAAAAACGAGAAGAAGAGGTGGAAGAAGAAGAAGAAGAAGAGGAAGAAGAAGAAGAAGGAGAAGAAGAAGAAGAAAAG
>JAIUJO010003111.1:27500-32500 GCA_023846275.1 Vanilla planifolia | reverse complement strand
AGGCAAAGAAGAATGAGACAGAGAAGAGTAAGAAGAAGAAGAAGAAGAAAGTGAGGAGGAAGATGATGAAGAAGAAGAAGAAGAAGAAGAAAAAGAAGAAGAAGAAAAGAAGAGGAAGAAGATGATGAAGGACTAGAAGAAGATGAAGAAGAAGAAGAATAAGAAGAGGGGGAGGAAAAAGAAGAAGAAGAAGATAAAGAAGAACAAGAAGAAGAACAAAAAGAAGAAAAAGAAGAAGGAGAAGGAGAAGAACTTGGAGAAGAAGAAGACGAAGAAGAAGAGGAGAAAAAAAGAGGAGTACAAGAAGGGGAAGAAGAAGAAGAAGAGGTAAAAGAAGAAGAAGGAAGAAAAGGACAAGGAGAATTAGATGGAGAAGAAGAAGAAGAGGAGGAGGAAGAAGAACAAGAAGTAGATAAATGAGAAGAAGAAGAACCAGAAAAAAAAGAAGTAGAAGAAGAAAAAAAAAGAAGAAGCAGAAGAAGAAGAAGAAAAAGAAGGAGAAGGAGAAGAAGTAAAAGGCGAATGAGAAGAAGAAGAAGAAAAAGTTGTAGAAGGAGCAGAAGAAGAAGAAGAAGAAGAAGAAGAAGAAGAAGAAGAAAAAGCAGAAGTAGAAGAAGAAGAAGAAAAGAAAGAAGGGGAAGAAGAAGAAGTAGAAGATGAAGAACATTATAAAAAAACCAAGACGAAGTAGAGGAAGAAAAAGAAATAAAAGAAGAAGAAGAAGATGATGATGAAGAAGTGGAGGAGGAAGAAGAAGAAGAAAACGAAGAACGAGGAGAGGAAGAACAACAAGAAGAAGAAGGACAAAAAGAAGAAGAAGAAGAAGAAGAAGAAGAAGAGGAAGATGAAGAAAAAGAAGAAGTAGAAGAAGAAGAAGAAGAAGAAGAGATGGAAGAAGAAGAAGAAGAAGAAGAAGAAAGAAGTAGAAGAAAAAGAATAAGAAGAAGAAGAAGATGAAGAAGAAAAAGTAGAAAGAAAAGAAGAAGGAGAAGAAGAAGAAGAAGAAGATGCTGAAGAAGAGGAAGGAGAAAAAGAAAAATTAGTAGTAGAAGAAGGAGAAGAAGGAGAGGAAGAAGAAGAAGGAGAAAAAGATAAAACAAAAGAAGAAGAAGAAGAAGAAAAGAAAGAAGAAAAAGAACAAGAAGAAGAAGGAGAAGAAGATGAATAAGAATAAGAAGAAGAAGAACAAAGGGAAGAAGTTGGAGAAGAAGAAGTTGAACCTGAAGAAGAGGAAGAACAAAAAGATGTAGTAGAAGATTAATAAGAAGAAAGGGAAGAAGATGAAGAAGAAGAAGGAGAAGAAGTAGAAGAAGAAGAAAAAGGAGAAGAAAAAGAACAAGAAGTGGAAAAAAGGAGAAGAAGAAGAAGAAGAAGTAGCAGTAGTTGAAGAAGAAGTAGAAGAAGAACAAGCTACATTAGTTTAAGAAGAAGAAGAAGAAGAAAGATAATCAGTAGAAGGATACTAAGACGAAGAAGTAGAAGACGAAGAAGAAGAAGTAGAAAAAGAAGACAAAGATGAAGTAGAAGATAAAGAAGAAGAAGAACAACGTGACGAATAAGAATAAGAAGAAGAAGAAGAAGAAGAAGGAGAAGTAGAAAAATTAGAAGAAGAAAAAGAAGAAGATGAAGAATAGAAAAAGAAGAAGAATAAGAAGAAGAAGAAAGACAAGAAGAAGAAGAAGAAGAAGAAGAAGAAGAAGAAGGAAAAGAAGATGAAAAAGAAGAAGACAAGGAAGAAGAACAAGAAGAACATAAAGAAGAAAATGAAGTTCAAAAAGAAGAAGAAAAATAATAGTAATAATAAGAAGAAGATGATGAAGGAAAAGAAGAAGAGGAAGGGGAAGAAGAAGAAGAAGAAGAAAGAGTAGAAGCAGAAGAAGAAGAAGAGGAAGAAGTATACGAAGAAGAAGAAGAAGAAGGAGAAGGAGAAGAAGAAGGCGATGATGACGATGAAGAAACAGAGGAAGAAGAACAAGAAGGAGAAAAAGAAGAACAACAAGAGGAAGAAGTGGAAGAAAAGGAAAAAGAAGAACAAAAAGAATAAGAAGTAGGAGAAGAAGTAGAAGAAGAAGGAGAAGAAGTAAGAGACGAAGCAGAAGATGAAGAAAAAGGAGAAGATGAAGAAGAAGAAGAAGGAGAAAAATGAGAAGAAGAAGAAGCAGAAGGATGAGATGGTGAAGGAGAAGGAGTTGTAGTAGAAGGAGAAGAAGACAAAGAAGAAAAAGAAGAAGAAGAAGAAGAAGAAGAAGAAGAAGAAGAAGAAGAAGATGATGATGACGATCAAGAAGGAGAAGGGGACCAAGTAGAAGGAGAAGAAGAACAAGAAGAAGAAGAAGAAGTACGAGATGAAGGAGAAGCAAATGAAGAAGGAGAAGAAGGAGTTGAAGGAGAAGGAGAAGGAGAGGAACAAAACTAAGAAGAAGAAGAAGAAGAAGTAGTAGTAGTAGAAGAAAACAAAGAAGAAGAGGAAGAAAAGAAGAAGAAGAAGAAGAAGAAGAAGAAGAAGGTGAGGAGGAAGATGAAGAAGAAGAAGAAGAAGATGAAGAAGAAGAAAATGAAGAAGGAGAAAAGAAGAAGATGAAGAGGATGAAGGAGTAGAAGAAGATGAAGAAGAAGAAGAAGAGGAGGAGGAGGAAGAAGAAGGAGAAGAAGATGAAGAAATAAAAGAAGGAAAAGAAGAAGGAGAAGGAGAAGAAGTTAGAGAAGAAGAAGACAAAGAAGAAGAGGAGAAAGGAGTAGAAGAAGAAGGGGAAGAAGAAGAGGACGAAGTGAAAGAAGAAGAAGAAGAAGGAAAAAGACAAGGAGATCACGATGGTGATGAAGATGAGGAGGAGGAAGAAGAAGAAGTAGACATATGAGAAGAAGAAGAACCAGAAAAAAAGAAGCAAAAGAAGAAAAAGAAGAAGAAGCCGAAGAAGAAGAAAAAGAAGAAGAAGAAGAAGATGTAGAAGGTAAATGAAAATAAGAAGAAGGAGAAGAAGAAGAAGAAGAAGAAGAAGAAGAGGAAGAAGAAGAAGCAGAAGAAGAAGAAGAAAAGAAAGAAGTGGAAGAAGAAGAAGTAGAAGAAGAGGAAGAACGTTATTAAAATACCAAGATGAAGAATGGGAAGAAAAAGAAATAGAAGAAGTAGAAGAAGAAGTAGAAGAAGGAGAAGAAGAAGAAGAAGAAGAGGAGTAAGAAGAAGAAAAAGAAGAACAAGGAGAGGAAGAACAACAAGAAAAAGAAGGATAAGAAGAAGAAGAAGAAGGAGAAGAAGAAGAAGAAGAAAAGGAAGAAGAAGAGGAAGAAGAAGAAGAAGAAGAAGAAGAAGAAGAAGAGAAAGAAGAAGAAGAAGAAGAAGAACAAGAAGAAGAAGATTAAGAAGAACTAGAAAGAAAAGAAGAAGAAGAAGAAGAAGATGCTGATGAAGAGGAAGAAGGAGAAAAAGAAGAATTAGTAGTAGAAGAAGGAGAAAAAGATGAAACAGAAGAAGAAGAAGAAAAGAAAGAAGAAAAAGGACAAGAAGAAGAAGGAGAAGAAGATGAAGAAGAATAAAATGAAGAACAACAAAGGGAAGAAGTTGGAGAAGAAGAAGTTCAACCTGAACAAGCAGAAGAAGAAAAAGATGTAGTAGAAGATGAAGAAGAAGAAGAAGAAGAAGAAGTAGAAGAAGGAGAAGGACAAGGAGAAGGAGAAGATGAAGTAGAAGAAGAAGAAAAAGTTGAAGAAAAAGAACAAGAAGTGGAAAAAGGAGAAGAAGAAGAAGAAGAAGAAGAAGTAGCTATGGTTGAAGAAGTAGAAGAAGAAGAAGCTGCATTAGTTTAAGAAGAAGAACGAGAATTAGTAGAAGGATACTAAGACAAAGAAGTTGAAGAAGAAGAATTAGAAGAAGAAGAAGGAGGAGGAGAAGAAGAAGAATAAGAAAGAGAAGAAGTAATAGAAGAAGAAAAAGGACTGGAAGAAGAAGAAGAAGAAGAAGAAAAAGATGAAGAAGAAGAAAAAGAAGATGTAGAAAAAGAAGAGGAAGAGGAAAAAGGAGAAGTTGAAGAAAAAGAAGAGGACAAAGAAGTAGATGAAGATGAAGGCGAAAATAGAGAAGAGGACGAAGGAGAATAAAATAAAGAAAAAAAAGATGAAAAACAAAGATAAGAAGAGGAAGAACAAAAACAAAATGTGGAAGAAGAAGAAGAAGAAGAAGAAGAAGAAAGAGAAGAAGAAGAAGAAGAAGGAGAGGAAGAAGAAAAAAAAAGAGAAGAAGAAGTGGAGGAAGAAGAAGAAGAGGAAGAAGAACAAGATGGAGAGGAAGAAGAAAACGAAGCAGAAGAAGAAGAGGAAGATGAAGTAGAAGGGGAAGGTGAAAGAGAACGAAAAGAAGAAAAAGAAGAAGAAGAAGAAGAAGATGAAGAAGTAGGTGAAGGAGAAGAAGAAAAATAGGAAGAAGAAGGAGAAGAAAGAGAAGAAGATTAAGAAGGTGATGAAAAAAAAGAGGGAGAAGAAGAAGAAAAGAATAAGAATAAGAACAAGAAGAATAAGAAGAAGAAAAAGAAGAAAAAGAACTACAACAAGAAGAAGGAGAAGAAGAGGAAGAAGAAGAAGAAGAAGAACTTGAAGGAGAAGAAGTTGGATGAGAGGAAGAGGAAGAAGATGAAGAAGAGGAGGAGGAAAAAAAGAAAATGATTATGACAAGGAAGAAGAAGCAACAACAATCGGTTTACTAGAAAAAGAAGAAGAAGAGGAGGAGAAAGAAGGAGAAGAAGGTGAAGAAGAAGAGAAAAAACAAGAAGAAGAAGAAGAAGAAGAAAAAAATGATGTAGAAGAATAGGTTGAAGAAGAAGAAGTTGTAGTAGTAGTAGAAGAAGAAGAAGAAGGAGAAGAAGTTGGAGAAGAAGAAGACTAAGAAGAAGAGGAAGAAGATGTAGAAGAAGAAGAAGAAGAAGAAGGAAAAGGGAATAAGAAAAAGAAGAAGGAGAAGAAAAGGAAGAAGAAGAAGAATATGAAGAATAAGACAAAGAAGGAGAAGA
>JAIUJO010003111.1:2500-20000 GCA_023846275.1 Vanilla planifolia | reverse complement strand
GAAGAAGGAGAACAAGAAGTTGAAGAAGAAGGAGAAGGAGAAGAAGAAGAAGAAGAAGATTAAAGAGAAGAAGGAGAAGAAGAAGAAGTAGAAGAAGGAGAAGAAGAACACTAAGAAGAAGACTAAGAAGAAGAAGAAGAAATGAAAGAAGAAGAAGAAGAAGATGGCAAAGAATAATAAGATGGAGAAGAGGAAGAAGAAGAAGAAGAACGTGAGGTGGAAGATGAAGAAGAAGAAGAAGAAGAGGAAGAAGAAGAAGAAGAAGGAGAAGAAGAAGAAGAAGAAAAAGAAGAAGGAGAAAAAGAAGAAGAAGAAGCAGATGGAGTAGAAGAAGATGAAGAAGAAGAGGAAGAAGAAGAAGAGGAGGAGAAGGAAGAAGAAGGAGAAGAAGATGAAGAAGAAGAAGAAGAAGAAGAACAAAAAGAAGAATAAGAAGAAGAAGAAGGAGAAGAAGTGGGAGAAGAAGAAGAAGAAGAAGAAGAGAAAGAAGGATTAGAAGAAGAAGGGGAATAAGAAGAAGAAGAGGTAAAAAAAAGAAGTAGAAGAAGGAAAAAGACAAGGAGAATGAGATGGAGAAGAAGAAGAAGAGGAGCAGGAAGAAGAAGAAGAATAAGTAGACAAATGACAAGAAGAAGAACCAGAAAAAAAAGAAGTAGAAGAAGAAGAAAAAGAAGAAGCCAAAGAAGAAAAAGTAGAAGATGAAGAAGAAGAAGGAGAAGAAGAAGTAGAAAGTGAATGAGAAGAAGAAGAAGGAGAAGATGAAGAAGAAGGAGAAGATGAAGAAGAAGGAGAAGAACAAGTAGAAGAAGAAGAAGAAGGAGAAGTAGTAGAAGAAGAAGAAGAAAAACAAGGGGAAGAAGAAGAAGTAGAAGAAAAAGAAGAAGAAGAAGCAACAGTAATAGTTTTAGTAGAAGAAGAGGAAGAGGATGAGGAGGAGGAGGAGAAAGAAGGAGAAGAAGGTGAAGAAGAAGAAGAAGAATATAAAAAAGAAAAAGAAGAAGAAGAAAATAAAGGAGAAGAATAGCTTGAAGAAGAAGAAGAAGTAGAAGAAGATGAAGAAGTATAAGAAGAAGAAGAAGAAGAAGAAGAAGGAGAAGAAGTTTGAGAAGAAGAAGACAAAGAAGAAGAGGAGGAAAAAGAAGTGGAAGAAGAAGAGGAAGAAGAAGAAGAGGTAGAAGAAGAAGTAAAAGAAGAAGGAAAAGGGAAGAAGAAAAAGAAGAAGGAGAAGAAGAGGAAGAAGAAAAAGAAGATGAACGAGAAGACAAAGAAGGGGAAGAAGAAAAAGAAGGACAAAAAGGAGGAGAAGAACAAAAAGACAAAGAAGAAAAACAAGAAGAAGAAGTAGAAGAAGAAGAAGAAGAAGATGGGAGAGGAGAAGAAGAAGGAGAAGAAGACGAAGGAGAAAGAAACGAAGTAGAAGAGAAAAAGGAAGAAGAAAATGGAGGAAAAGAAGAAGGAGAAGAAGAAGAGGGAGATGAAGAAGGAGAAGAAGAACCAGGAGAAGGATAAGAAGAAGAAGTGGGGGACTAAGAAGAAAAAGAAGATGAAGAAGAGTAAGGATAAGGAGAAGAAAGAGAAGAAGAAGAAGAAGAAGAAGAAGAAAAAGAAGAAGGAAAATACGAAAAAGAAGAAGTAGAAGAATGAGAATGAGTAGGCGAAGAAGAAGAAGGTAAGTAAGAAGAAGAAGAAGAAGAAGTAGATGAAAAAGAAGAAGAAGAAGAAGAAGAAGTAGTAGATGAAAAAGTAGTAGAAGAAGAAGAAGAAGAAGTAGTAGAAGAAGAAGTAGAGGAAAAAGTAGTGGAAGAAGAAGAAGAAGAGGAAGAAGATGAATTAGGAAAAGAAGAAGTAGAGAAAAAAGATGTGAAAGAAGAAGAAGAAGAAGTAGAGGAAGACGAATAAGAAGAAGAAGATGAAGAATAAGAGGAAGAAGAAGAAGAAGAAGAAGAAGAAGAAGAAGAACAAGAAGAAGAAAAAGTAGAAGAAGAAGTAGAAGAAGAAGTAGGGGAAGAAGAAGTTGAAGAAGAAGAAGAAGAGAAAGAATAAGAAGAAAAAGTAGAAGTAAAAGGACAATTACAAGCAGCAGAAGAAGAAGAAGAAGAAGAAGAAGAAGAAGATGAGGAAGAAGAAGGAGAAGAAGAAGCAGAAGAAGAACCAGGAGAAGAAGAAGAAGACAAAGAAAAAGAGGAACGAGAAGAAGGAGAAGAAGAATGAGAAGAAGGAGAAGAAGAAGAAAGAGAAGAAGAAAAAGTGGAAGGAGAAGAAGAAGGAGAAGAAGCAGAAGATGAAGAAAAAGGAGAAGAAGAAGAAGAAGAAGAAAAAGAAGAGGAAGAGGAAGAAGGAGTAGAACAAGAAGAAAAAGATGAAGAAGGAGAAAAATTAGAAGGAGAAGAAGTAGAAGGACGAGATGGTGAAGGAGACGGAGTTCAAGTAGGTGGAGTAGGAGGCAAAGAAGAAGAAGAAGAAGACAAAGATTATTATGATGATGATGAAGAAAGAGAAGGGGACCAAGTAGAAGGAGAAGAAGAAGAAAAAGAAGTAAGAGGTGAAGAAGGAGCAAATGAAGAAGACGAAGAAGAAGAAGTTCAAGAAGAAGGAGAATGAGAATAAGAAGAAGAAGAAGATTAAAGAGAAGAAGGAGAAGAAGAAGAAGAACAAGAAGACCACTAAGAATAAGAAGAAGAAGAAGAAGAAGAAGAAGAAAAGGAACAAGAAGAGGAAGAAGAAGAAGAAGAAGAAGAAGAAGAAGGCAAAGAAGAATGAGACGGAGAAGAGGAAGTAGAAGAAGAAGAAGAAGATGGTGAGGAGGAAGATGAAGAAGAAGAAGAAGCAAAAGAAGAAGAAGAAGAAGAAGAAAAAAGAGTAGGAGAAAAAGATGATGAAGAAGAAGAAAATGAAAGAGTATAAGAAGATGAAGAGGAAGAAAGTGAAAATGGTGAAGGGGAAGAAGAAGAAGAAGAAGAAGAAATAAATGAAGAAGAAGAAGGAGGAGAAGAGAAGAAAGAATAAGGAGAAGAAGAAGAAGAAGAAGAAGAAAAAGGAGTGGGACAAGGAGAAGAAGAAGAAGCAGAAGATGAAGAAAAAGAAGAAGAAAAAGAAGAAGAGGAGGAAGAAGAAGAAGGAAAAGAAGAAGTAGAAGAACAATAGTAAGAAGAGGAAGAAGAAGAAGAAGAAGGAGGAGAAAAAGAAAGAAAAGATGATGGAGGAGGAGGAGAGGTAGAAGAAGAAGAAGAAAAAGAAGAAGAAGGAGAAGAAGTAGAAGAAAAAGAAGAAGAAGAATAAAGAGAAGAAAGAGAAGAACAAGAATGAGAAGAAGAAGAAATGGAAGAAGAAGTCGAACGAGAAGAAACAGAAGGAGAAGAAGAAAAAGGACAAGGAGAAGAAGAAGTAGAAGGTGGAGAGGAAGAATAAGGAGAAGAAGAAGCAGAAGAAGTAAAAGAAGGAGAAAGGGAAATATGAAGAGAAGAAAAATGAGGAAAAGAAGTTGTAGAAGAAGTAAAAGGACGAGAAGGAGGAGAAGAAGAAGAAGAAGAAGAAGAAGGAAGATGGGGAGGAGGAGGAGGAGGAGAAGATGATGAATAAGTAGAAGTTGCAAAAGAAGAAGAAGAAGCTTACGAAGAAGATGAAGAAGAAGTAGAGGAGGAAGAAGAAGAAGAGGAAGATGAAGAAGGAAAAGCAAAAGGAGAAGGAGAAAAAGAAGGATAAGAACCAAGAGAACGAGGAGGAGGAGGAGGTCGAAGAGGGGAAGAAGAAGAAGAAGAAGGAGAAGAAGTAGAATAAAAAATGAAGAAGAAGAAAAAGATGAAGAAGGACAAGAGAAGGAGGATGAAGAAGTAGGAGTAGGACAAGAAGAAGAAGAAGAAGTTGAACGAGAAAAAACTGAAGAAGAAGAAGGAGAAAGAGAAGAAGTAGAAGAGGAAGGAGGAGAAGATGAGGAGGGAGAAGATTAGATGTTGGAGAAGGGGAAAAAGGAGAAGAAGAAAAATGAGGAAAAGAAGAAGAAGAAGAAGAAGAAGAAGAAGAAGAAGAAGAAGAAGAAGAAGAATAAGAAGAGGAAGAAGGAAGAGTTGGAGGAGGGAAAGAAGAAGAAGAAGAAGAAGTAGAAGTGGAAGAAGAAGAAGAGGAAGAAGAAGATGAAGAAGAAGAAGATGAAGAAGAAGAAGAAGAAGTTGGAGAAGGAGAAGAAGGAGAATAAGATGAAGAAGAAGTAAGAGAAGAAGAAGAAGAAAGAGAAGAAGAAGAAGAAGAAGAAGAGAAGGAAGAAGGAGAAGAAGTAGAAGAAGAAAAAGAACAAGAAGATTAAAAACAAGGGGAAGAAGACGAAAAAGAAGAAGTAGAGGAAGAAGAAGAAGAAGAAGGAGAAGAAAAAGAAGAAGAAGAAGAACAACAACAAGAATAAGAAGAAGAAAAAGAAGAAGAAGAAGACGAAAAGGAATAGGAATAAGAAGAAGATGAAGAAGAAAAATAAAGATGCAGAAGAAGAAGAAGAAGAAGAAGAAGAAGAAGAAGAAGTAGAAGAAGAAGAAGAAAATGAAGAAAAAGATGAAGAAAATGAAGAAGGAGAAGAAGAAGAAGAAGAAAAAGGAGAAGGAGAAGAAAAAAAAAGGAGTAGGAGAAGAAAAAGACGAAGAAGAAGAACAAGAAGATAAAGTATAAGAATAAGAAGAATAAGAAGAAGAGGAAGAAAAAGAAGAAGTTGAATAAGAAGAAGAGGAAGGACAAGAAGGAGAAGAAGCAAAAGGAGGAAAAAAGAGAAGGACAAGAAAGAGAAGGAGAAGAAGAAGGAGAAGTGGAAGAAGAAGTAGAAAAAGAAGGAGAAGAAGAAGAAGGAGAAGTAGAAGGAGAAGTTGAAGAAGAAGGAGATGGAGAAGAAGGAGAAGAAGATCTAGGAGAAGAAGAAGAAGAAGGAGAAGGAGAACAAGGAGAAGGGGAAGAAGTAGTAGTAGTAGTGGTAAAAGAAGAAGTAGAAGAAGAAGTGGAAGAATAAGTAAAAGGAAGAAGAAGAAGATGAGAAGGAAGAAGAAGAATAAGAAGAAGAAGAAAAAGAAGAATACGATGCAGAAGACGAGGAAGAAGAAGTAGAAGAAGTGGAGGAAGAAGAAAGAGGAATATGCAGACGAATAAGATGAAGAAAAAGAAGAAGAAAAGTTAGAGGAAGAAGATCAAGAAGAAGTAATAGTAGAAGGTGAGGAAGAAGAAGATAAAGTAGTAGTAGAAGAAGAAGTGGAAGAAGACGAAGAAGGAGAAAAAAAGAAGGCAAAGAAGAATAAAAAGAAGATGAAAAAGAAGAAGAAGAGGTAGAAGAAGAAGGAGAAGAAGAAAGTGAAAAGGAAGAAGGCGAAGAAGAATAAGAAGAAGAAGACGAAGGAGATGGTGAAGAATGAGAATAAGAAGAAAGAGAAGTAGAACAAGGAGAAGAAAAAGATAAAGAAGAAGAAGAAAAGGAAGAAGGAGGAGGAGGAGGAGAATAAGAAGAAGAAGAAGAAGAAGAATAAGGTGAAGAAGAAGATTCTGAAGAAGAAGTAGAAGAAAAGGAAGAAGAAGAAGATGGAGAAGAAAGAAGAAAAAAAAAGAAGGGGATGAACAAGAAGGAAAAGAAGAAGTAGAAGAAGAAGAAGACGAAGAAGAAGAAGAAGTGGAGGAGGAAGAAGAAGAACAAGAAGACGAAGAAAAAGAAGAAGAAGAAAAAATTAAAGGAAGAAGAAGAAGAATAAAAAGAAGAAGAAGAAGAAGAAGAAGAAGAAGAAAATGAAGGAGAAGAAGAAGAAGAAGAAGAAGAAGAGAAAAGGAAAAAGGGAAAAAAAGGGAGAGGAAGAAGAAGGACAAGAAGAAGAAGAAGAAGAAGAAGAAGAGGAGGAGGAAGAAGAAAAAGAAGAACAAGACGAAGAAAAATAATTGAAGAAGAAGAAGTAGAAGATGAGGAAGAAGAGAAGAAGAAGAAGGAGAAGATGAAGAAGAAGAAGAAGAAGACAAAGAAGAAGATGATGAAAAAGGGGAAAAGGAAGATGGAGATGATGAAGATGGAGAAGATGAAGAAGGAGATGGAGAAGAAGGAGATAAAGAAGAAAGAGAAGAAGAAGAAAAAGAAGAAGAAGAAGAAGATGAAGAAGAAGAACAAAAATAAGTAAAAGAAAAGGAAGAATACAAAGGATAAGAAGAGAATAAGAAGAAAAGAAAAAGAATAAGAAGAAAAGAAAAAGAAGAAGAATCAGAAGAAGTAGAAAAGAAGAAGAAGAAGAAGAAGAAGATTAGGAAGAAGAAGAATATGTAGAAGAAGAAAAGAAGAAGAGAGGGAGAAGAAAAAGAAAGTGAAGGAGGAAAAAGAAAAAGGAGTAGAAGAAGAAGAAGAAGAAGAAGAAACTAGATGAGAAGTAGATGAAAAAGAAGATGAAGAAGTAACAGAAGAAGAAGAAGAAGTTGTAGAAAAAGAAGAAGCAGAAGAAGATGAAGAAGTCGAACTAGAAGAAGGAGAATGAGGAAAAGAAGAAGGAGACAAAGAAGAAGAAGAATAAGAAGAAGAAGAGGAAAAACAAGAGGAAGTAGAGGAAGAAGATAGAGAAGAAGATGAAGGACAAGAGGAAGAAGAAGAATAAAAAGAGGTAGAAAAATAAAAAGAAGAAAAGTTGGAGAAGGAGGAGGAGGAGGAGAAGATTATAAAGAAGAGGAAGAGGAAGAAAGGGAATGGACAAGAAGAAGAAGAAGAAGAAGAAGAAAAGAATAAGAAGAAGAAGGAGAAGAAAAGGAAGAAGAAGAAGAAGAAGAAAAAGAACCAGTAGAAGAAGAAAGATAGGATGAAGATTGAGAAGGTGAAGTAGAAGGAGGAGGAAGAGCAGAAGAAGAAGAAGAAGAAGAAGAAGAAGAAAAAAAGACGAAGAAGAAGAAGAAGAAGAAGTAGATAAAATAAGAGAAGAAGATGAAGAATAAGAAGTAACAAAAGAAGCAGAAGAAGAAGAAGAAGAAGAAGATGAAAATGGAGTAGAAGAAAAATAACAAGAAGAAGAGAACCGGGAAGATGAAGAAGAATAAGAAGAAAAAGGAGAAGAATAAAGATAAGGAGAAGAAGGGGAAGGAGAAGAAGAAGAAGAAGAAGAAGAAGAAGAGGAGGAGGAGGAAAATCTAGAAGAAGAAGAGCAATAAAAGAATGACGAAGAGGAAGAAGAGAAAGATGATGATGAAGAAGGAGAATTAGAAGAGGAAGTAGAAGAAGAAGAAGAAGAATAAGAACAAGAAGGAGAAGAAGAACAAGAAGTTGAAGAAGTAGAAGATAAAGAAGAAGAAGTGGAAGAAGTAGAGGTACATGAAAAAGAAGTACATGTAGAAGGAGAAGCAGAAAGAGAAGAAGAAGAAAAAGAAGATGATGATGATGTTGTTGAAGAAGAAGAAGGAAAAAGAATGGGAAGGAGAAGAAGGAGAAGAATGAGAAAAAGAATAATAATAATAATAATAATAAGAGGAAGAGGAAGAAAAAAATAGAAGATGAGAAAGATGACATAGGAGAAGAAGAAAAAGAAGAAAAAGAAGAAGAAGAACAACAACAAGAAGAAGAAGAACAGGAAGAAGTAGAAATACAAGAAGAAGAAGTGGAACAATAAGTAAAAGGAGGAGGGGGAGAAGAAGAAGAAGAAGAAGGAGAAGGAGAAGAAAAAGAAGAAGAAGAAGAAGAGGAAGAGGAAGAAGAAGAAGAAAGAGAAGAAGGGGAAGTAGAATAAGAATAACAAGAAGTTGGAGAAGAAGAAGAAGAAGAAAGACAAGAAGAAGAAGCAAAGAAGAAGTAGAAGAAGTAGAAGAAGAGGAAGTAGAAGAAGAAGAAGAAGAAGGAGGGGTAAAAAAAGAAGAAGAATTAGAAGAAGAAGAAGAAGATGGCATTGGGAAAGGAGAAGAAGAAAAAGTAAAAAAAGGAGTAGAAGGAGAAGAAGGAAAAGATGGAGAGGAGGAAGAAGAAGAAGTAGAAGAAGAGGAGGAAGAAGAAGATGATGACGATGATGAAGAAGAACTAGAAGAAGAGGAAGAAGATGGTGAAGAAGAAAAAGAAGAAGAAGAAGAAGAAGAAGAAAAAAAAGAAGGATAAGGGCAAGAAGAGGAAGAACTAGAATAATAACAATAATAATAATAAGTAGAAGCAAGAGAAGTAGAAGAAGAAGGTGGAGAAAAGTAGAGGAAGAAGGAGAAGAAGTAAAAAAAGAAAGAAGAAAAAGAACAAGAAGAAGAGGAAGAACAAGAAAAAGATGGCAAAGTAGACAAAGGAGAAGAAGAGTAAGTGGAAAAAGTTAGAGAGGAAGAAGAAAAAGGTGAAGAAAAAAAGGAATGGAAGAAGAGGAAGAAAAGGATGAAAATGAAGAAGAAGAAGAAGAACGAGAAAAAGAAATAGGAGGCGAGGAAGAAGAAGAAGAGTAAGAAGAGAAGAATAAGAAGAAAAAGGTTAAGGAAAAGAGAAGAAGAACGAGAATTAGAGAGAGAACAAGGAGACGAAGAAGAAGAAGAAGAAGACAAAGAGGAGGAAGGAGGAGGAGGAGGAGGTGAACAAGTAGTAGTAGGAGGAGAAGGAGGAGGATGAGCAGAAGAAGGAGGAGTAGGAGAAGAAAAAGATGAAGTACAAGAAGAAGAAAAGGAAGAAGAAGAAGAAGAAGAAGAAGAAAATGTTGATGATTATGAAGAAGAAGAATAAGAAGAAGAAAAAGAGAAAGATGAAGATGAAGAAGTGGAAGAAAAAAGAAGAAGAAGAGGAAGAAGAAGAAGGAGAAGAAGAAGAAGAAGAAGAAGAAGGTGACAAAGAAGGAGAAGGTGAAGAAGAAGAAGAGAAGCACAAGAAGAAGAAAAAGATGAGGATGAAGAAGAAGCAGAAGTAGAAGAAGAAGAACTAGGAAGAAGAAGAATAAGAAGAACAAGAGGAAGAAGAAGAAGAAGAACACGAGGAAGAACTACAAGTAGAAGAAGAAGAGGAGGAGGAGGAAGAAGTAGAAGAAGAAGAAAAAGAAGAAGGAAAAGGAGAAGAAGAGGAAGGAGAACTAGAAGTAGAAGAAGAGGAGGAGGAAGAAGAAGAAGATGAAGAAGAAAGAAAAGGAGAAGAAGAAGGAGAAAGAAACGCAAGAGATGAAAGAGAAGAAGATGAAGAGTAAACGAAGAAGAAGAAGAAGAAGAAGAAGAAGAAGAAGCAAAAGAAGAAGAAGAAGAAGGAGAAGGAGGAGGAGGAGGAGAAGAAGAAGAAGAAGAAGAAGAAGAAGAAAAAGGAGAAGAGAAAGAAAAGGAAGTAAAAGAAGAAAAGGAAGAAGAAGAAGAAGCAGAAGAAGAAGAAGAAGAAGAAGAAGGAGAAGAAGAAGTAGAAGAAGAAGAAGAATAAGGAGAAGAAGAGGAAGAGGAAGGAGAAGAAGGCAAAGAAGAAGAAGAAGTAGAATTAGAAGAAGGAAAAGAAGAAGGAGAAGAAGAATGAGGAGAATAATCAAAGGAAAAAGAGGTAGAAGAAGAAGAAAAAGGTGAGGAAGATGGATGACAAGAAGAAGAAGAAGAAGAAGAAGAAGAGGAAGAGGAAGAAGGAGAATAGGAAGATAAAAAAAAGGAAGAAGAAGAAGAGAAAGAGGAAGAAGAGGAAGAAGAGGAAGAAGATGTATAAGAAGTAGAAGAACAAGGTAAAGAAGAAGAAGAGGAAGAAAAAGAGGAAGTAGAAGAAGAAGAAGAAGACAAAGCAAAAGAAGATGAGGAAGAAGTACAAAAAGAAGAATGAGAAGAAGAAGAAGAAGTAGAAGAAGAAGAAGGGGAAGAAGAAGAAGAAGAAGAAGAGGAACACGAAGAAGTGGAAGGAGAAGAAGAAGGAGAAGAACAAGAAGAAGATGAAGGAGATGGAGAAGAAGGAGGGGAAGAAGCAGAAGAACAAGATGAAAAACTAGAAGAAAAGGAAGAAGAAGAAGAAGAAGAATTGGAAGAAGAAGTAGGAGAAGAAGAAGAAGAAAAAGAATATGAATAAAAAGAACAAGAAAAAGAAAAAGTAGACACAGAGGACGAGGAAGAAGAAGAAGAAGAAGGAGAAGAAGAAGAAAAAAAAGAAGAAGAGGAAGAAGAAGCTGGGGAAGAAGTAGAAGAAGAAGGCAAAGAAGAAGAAGATAAAGAGGAAGAAGAAGAAGAGGAAGTTGAAATAGAAGAAGTAGAAGAAAAAGAAGAAGTAGAAAAAGAAGAGGAAGATGATGAAGAAGAAGAAATAGAAGAAGAAGAAAGATAAGGAGAAGTCAAGGAAAGAGAAGAAGGAGAAGAAGAGGAAGATGAGGAAGGACAACAAGAAGAAAGGGAAGAAGAGCAAGAAGAAAAGGAAGAAGATAAATATCAAGAAGAAGGAGAAGAGGAAGATGAAGAAGAAGGAGGAGGAGAAGAAGATGTTGATGATGATGATGATGTTGATGATGAAGAAGAAGGAGAAGAAGAGGAAGAAGAAGAATAAGATGAAGTACAAGTAGAGGAAGAAAAAGAAGACGAAGAAGAAGATGGAGAAGAATGAGAACAAGAAGGAGGACGAGGAGTAAAAGAAGAAGTAGAAAAAAAGAATAAGAAGGAAAAGAAGAAGAAGGAGGAGGAGCAGAAGGAGAAGAAAAAGAAGAAGAAGAGTATGAAGAAGGAGAAGAAGGAGGAGGAGGAGAAGAAGAAGGAGAAGAAGAAGAAGGTGAAGAAAAAGATGAAAAAGTAAAAGAAAAATAAGATGAAGAGTTACAAGAAGAAGAAGAATAAGAAGTTAAAGAAGAAGAAGAAGAAGAAGGAGAAGAAAAAGAAGAGAAAGAAGTAGATGAAGAGGAAGAACAAGAAGAAGAAGAAGTGGTAGAGAGAAAGATGAAGAACATGAAGGAGAAGAAGTTGAAGAATAAGAACAAGAGGAAGAAAAAGAAGATTGTGAAGGAGAAAAAGAAGGAGAAGAAGAATAAGATGAAGAAAAAGGATAAAAAGAAGATGGAAAAGAAGAAGAAGTTGGACAAGAAGAAGTGGAAGAAGAAGATTAAGAAGTAGAAAAAGGATGAGATGTAGATGAAAAAGAAGATGAAGAAGTAACTAAAGAAGAAGAAGCAGAAGATGAAGAGGAAGAAGAAGGAGAAGAAGAAATAGAAGAAAAAGGAGAATGAGAACATAAAGAAGAGGGAGACGAAGAAGTAGAAGAAGAAGAAGAAGAAGAGGAAGAAGAAAAGGAACGTGAAGAAGAAGAAATAGAAGAAGAATAAGAAGAAGAAAGTAAAAAAGAAAAAGAGGAAGAAGAAGAAGAAGAAGATGAAGAAGAAGAAGTAGTAGAAGTAGATGAGGTAGAAAAAGAGAAAGAGAAATAAGTTGGAGAAGAAGGGGGAGAAGAAGAACAAGAATATTAAGAAGAGGAAGAAAAAGAAGGGGAAAGGGAGAAGAAGAAAAAGAACTAGAAGAAGAAGAAGAATAATAAGAATAAGAATAATAATAAGAAGAAGAAGAAGGAAAGGAAGAAGAAGTAGTAGTAGAAGAAGAAGAAGAAGGAGAGGAGGAAGATGGAGAAGGTGAAGAAGTAGAAGAAGGAGAAGAAGAATAAGAAAAAGAAGAAGAAGAAGAAGAAAAAGAAGTAGAAGTAGAAGAACAAGAAGAAGAGGAAGAGCAAGAGAAGAAGAGGAAGAGAAGAAGAGGAAGGAGTAGAAGAAAAAGGAGAAGAAGAAGAAGAAGAGAAACTGGAAGATGAAGAAGAAGAAGAACAAAAAGAAAGAAAAAAGATAAGGAGAAAAAGAGGAAGGAGAAGAAGAAGAAGAAGAAGAAGAGTAAGACGAAGAGAAGGAAGTGGAAGATGATAATGAAGAAGAAGAACAAGAGAAAGAAGAAGAAGAAGAATAATAATAAGAAGAAGAAAGAGAAGAAGAAGAAGAAGAAAAGGAAGAAGATGAAGAATAATAACAAGAAGAAGAAGAAGGAGGAGAAGAAGAAGGAGAAGAAGAAGAAGGAGAATAATAATAACAATAATAATAATAATAATCATAATAATAATAATAATTATAGTTGTCAAAATAATAATAATAACATGATGGTGATGATGATGAAGAAAAAGAAGAAGGAGAAGAGGAAGAGGAAGTAGATGAAGTTGAAGAAGAGGAAGAAAAAGAAGTAGAAGAGGAAGAAGAGGAAGAAGAAAAAGAAGGACAAGTGGAAGAAGGTGAAGGAGAAGAAAAAGAACAAGAAGATGATGATGATGATGTTGAAGAAGAAGAAGAAGAAGAAGAAGAAGAAAAAGAATTAGAAGAAGAAGAATAAGAATAAGAAGATGAGAGAGAAAAAGGGAAGAATAAGAAGAAGAATTAGAAGAAGAAGAAGAAAGAAGAAGAAGAAGAAAAAGAAAAAGAAGAAGAAGAAGATGACAAAGGAGAAGTAAAAGAAGGAGAAGAACAAGAACAAGAAGTAAATGGAGAAGAAGAAGTAGTAGAAGAAGAAGAAGAAGAATAAGCAGAAGAAGAGTAAGATTAAGAAGAAGAAAGAGAAGAAGAAGAAGAAGAAGTAGAAGAAGAGAAAAAGGAGAAGAAAGAGAAGGAGAAGAAGAAGAAGAAGAAGAAGAGGAAGAAGAAGAAGAAGAAGAAATAGAAAAAGAGGTTGAAGAAGAAGAAGAGGAAGAAGAAAAAGAAGAAGAAGAAGAAGAAAAAGGTGAAGAAGAAAAAGAAGAAGAAGAAGAAGAGGAAGAAGAAGAAGAAGAAGAAATAGAAAAAGAGGTTGAAGAAGAAGAAGAGGAAGAAGAAAAAGAAGAAGAAGAAGAAGAAAAAGGTGAAGAAGAAAAAAAAGAAGAAGAAGAAGACCAAGAAGAAGAACATGGAGAATAAGGAGAAGACGAAGAAGCAAAAAAAGAAGAGAAAAAAAGAGGGAGAAGAAAAAGAAGAAAATGAACAAGATGAGGACGACAGAGAAGAAGAGGAAGAAATAAAAGAATAAGTATGAGAAGAATAAGAAGTAGAAGAAAAAGATGAAGAAGATAAAGAAGAGGAACAAGAGGAAGAAGAAGAAGAAGAAGAAGAAGAAGAAGAATAAGAGGAAGAAGAAGAATAAGAAGGAGAAGAAGAAAAGAAGAAGATGAAGAAGAAGAAATAGGGGGAGAAGAAGAAATAGAAGAAGAAGAAGAAGAAGTAGAAGAAGAAGAAGGAGAAGAAGAAATTGAAGAAGAACTAGAAGAAGAAGATGATGATGATGAAATAGAAAGAGAAGGAGAAGGAGAAGGAGAAGAAGAAAAGTTGAAGAACTAGAACAAGGAGAAGAAAAAAACAAGAACAAGAAGAAGGAGAAGATGGAGAAGAAGATGAAGAAGATGAAGAACAAGAGGAAGAAGATGAAGAAGAAAAAAATAGGAAGAAGAAAAAGAAGGAAAAGAACAAGAAGAAGAAGATGGAAAAGGACAAAAGAAGAAGAAGAAGTAATAGAAGAAAAAGAAGAAGAAGAAATTGGAGGAGAAGAAGTTAAACAAGAAGAGATGTAGAAGATGATGAAGAAGAAGATCAAGAGGAAGAAGAAGTAGTAGAAGACGAAGAAGAGGAAGAAGTTGGAGGAGAGGAAGCCAAACGAGAAGAAGAGGAGGAAGAAGAAGCAGAAGAAGAAGAAGAAATAGAAGAAGCAGAAGAGGAACAAGATGAAGAAAATGATGATGAAGAAGTAACAATAGTAGTAGCAGTAGTAGTAGGCAAAGAAGAAGAAGAAGAAGATGTATAAGAGAGAGAAAAAGAGAGAAGAAGAAGAAGAAGGAGGAGGAGGAGAAGGAGGAGAAGATTAAGAAGGAGGAAAAGAAGAAGAAGAAGAAGAAGAAGAAGTAGAAGAAGAAGAAGAAGGCGAAGAAGAATAGGAAGAAGATGAAAAATAGAATGGAGGTAGAGGAGAAGAAGATGAAGAAGAAGAAGAAGGAGAAGAACAAGTGGTAGAAGAAAAATTAGAAGAAGTAGAAGAACATGTAGTAGAAAAAGAACAAGAGGAAAATGAAGAAGAAGAGGAGAAGAAGAGGGAAGAGGAAGAAGAACAAGAAAAAGAAGAAGAAGTAACAGAAAAAGCGGATGAAAGAGGAGAAGGAGATGAAGAAGAAAGAGGAGAAAGAAGAAGAAGAAGAGAAGAAGAAGAAGAAGAAGAAGAAGAAGAAGTAGAAGAAGGAAATGAGAAAGAAGAAGAAGAAGAAAAAGAAGAAGAAGAAAAAGAAGTAGAAGAGAAAGAAGAAGGAGATGAAGAAGAACATGAAAAAGAGGAAAAATAAGAAGAAGAAGAAGAAGAAAAATAAGGTGAAGAGGAAGAAGAAGAAGAAGAAGAAGAGAAAGGAGAAGAAGAAGTAGATGAATAAGAAGAAGAAGAAGAAGAAGGAAAAGAAGAAGAATAAGAAGAAGGAAAAGAAGAAGAATAAGAAGAAGAAGAAGAGAAGAAGTTGATGAAGAAGAAGAAGAAGAAGATGGAGGAGGAGGAGAAGAGGAAGAAGAAGAAGAAGAAGAAAAGGAGCAGAACAAGAAGAAGAAGAAGAAGAACAGAAAATGAAGAAGAAGAAGGAAAAGAAGAAGAAGATGAAGAAGAAGAAGAAGAAGAACAAGAAGAAGAAGAAGGAAAGAAGAGAAGAGAAGAAGAAGAAGAGGAAGAAGAAGAAGTAGTAGAAGAAGTTGAACAATAAGGAGAAGATGGAGAAGTGGAAGAAAAAGAAGAAGAGAGGAGAAGAAGAAGAAGATGAAGAAGAAGAAGAAGGGGAAGAAGAAGCATGAGAAGTAGAAGATGAAGAAGAGTAAGAAGAAGAAGAAAAAGAAAAAGAAGAAGAAGAAGGAGAAGATAAAGAAGAAGAAGATGAAGAAGAGGAAGTTGGAGAAGAAGAAGATGAACAAGTAGAAGAGGAAGAAGAAGAAGAAGAAGAAGAAGAAGAAGAAGAAGAAAAAGATGAAGAAGAACAAGAGGAAGAAGAATAAGGAGTGGAAGAAGCGAAAGAAGAAGTGGAAGAAGAACAACAAGAAGAAGAAGGAGAAGGAAAAAAAAGGAGAAGGAGAAGAAGAAGAAGCAAAAGAAGAAGATGATGATGATAAAGATGGAGTAGAGAAAGGTGGTGAAAAAGGAGGAGAAGAAGATGAAGAAGAAGAACAACAACAAGAATAATAATAATAATAATAATAATAAGAGGAAGAAGTAGAACAAGTAGAAGGAGTATTAGAAGAAGAAGGAGGCGGAGGAGGAGGAGATGTAGAAGAAAAAGAAGAAGAAAAGGAAGAACAAGAAAAAAACTATGAAGAGGAAGAAGTAGTAGCAGTTGTAGTAGTAGTAGAAGAAGAAGAAGAAGTAGAGAAGAAGAAGTAGAAGAAGAAGGATAAAGAGAAGAAGAAGAAGAAGTGACGAAGGAGAACGAGCAGAAGAAGAAGAAGAAGAAGAAGAACAAGAAGAAGTAGAAACAGGAGGAGGGGGAGGAGGAGGAGAAAATGAAGAAGAAGAAGAAGAAGAGGAAGAAGAAGAAGAAGAATAAAGAGGTGAAGGAGGAAAAGAAGAAGAAAAAGATTAAGATGAAGATGAAGAAGAAGAAGGAAAAGAAGAAAAGGAAGAAGTAGAAAAGGGGAAGTTGCAGAAGAAGATGAGGAAAAAGAAGAAGGGAAGTGGAAGAAGAAGTAGAAGAAGAAGAAACCAACAAGTGACTAAACAAGCAATAGAAAAAGGAGATGGAGAAGAAGAAAAAGAAGGAGAAGAAGGAGAAGAAGAAGAAGAAGAAGAAGAAGAAACCAACAAGTATCTAAACAAGATGTAGAAAAAGGAGATGGAGAAGAAGATAAAGAAGGAGAAGAAGAAGAAGAAGATTAAGAAGAAAAAGAAGAAGAAGAAGAATAATAAGTAGAAGTAGAAGAAGAAGAAGAGGAAGAAGAAGAAGAAGGACATGAAGAAGACAAACAATAGTAATAATAATAATAATAATAATAATAATAAGAAAAAAGAGAGGAAGAAGAAGAAGAAGAAGGAGTAGAAGAAGAAGAAGAAGAAGCTAAACAAGAAGAAAACGAAGAAGTAAGGTAAGAGAAGAAGAAGAAGAAGAAGAAGCAAAAGAAGAAGTAGAGGAACTTGAACTACTAGAAGAAGAAAAAGAAGAAGAAGAAGACCAAGAAGAAGTAGAGGAGGATTTAGAATAAGAAGAAGAAGAAGAAGGAGAAGAAGAAGATGGAGGAGGACAAGAAGAGGTAGATGAAGAAAATGGTGAAGAAGAAGAGGAAGAAAAAGAAGAAGAAGAAGAAGTGGAAGTAGACGAAGAGGAAGAGATAGATGGACAAGAAGAAGAAGAAGAAAAAGAAGAAGGCAAACAAGTAGTTGAAGAAGAAGTAAAGGAAGAAGAATAAGATGAAGAAGATGAGGAAGAAGAAGTTAGAGAAGTAGAAGAAGAAGAATGAGAAGAAGAAGAAGAAGAAGGAGATGAAGGAGAAGAAGAAGAAGAAGAGGAGGAGGAAGAAGAAGAAGGAAAGAAGAAGAAGAAGAAGAAGAAGAAGAATTGGAAGAAGAGGAAGAAGAAGAAGAAGAAGAAAAGAGAGAAGAAGAAGAAGAAGAAGAGAGAGAAGAAGAAGATGAAGAAAGAGAAGAATAAGAAGAATAATGAGAAGAAGAAGAAATAAAAGAATGAGATAAAGGAGAAGAAGAAGTGGAAATAGAAGATGAAGAAGAAGAAGAGGAAGAAGAAGAGGAAAAGGTAGAAGGGGAAGAAGAAGAAGTAGAAGAAGAAGAAGAAGAAGAAGATAGAGAAAATAATAAGTTGAAGAATAAGGAGACGAGGAAGAAGAAAAAATGAAAAAAAAGGAGAGTAAGAATTAGAAGAGGAAGAACAAGAAGGAGTAGAGGAGGAGGAGGAGGAAAAAGAACAACAAGAAGAAGGAGAAGAAGAAGAGGGAGAAGCAAAAGAAGAAGAAGAAGAAGAAGAAGAAGAAGAAGCTTAAAAAGAAGAGGAAGAAAAGAAAGTAGAAGAAGAAGAAGAAGAAGAAGAAGAAGTAGAAGAAGAAGAATAGTAAAAAGATGAAGAAAAAGTAGGACATAAAGAAGAAGAGTAAAAAGAAGGAGATGAAGAAAAAAAAAGTGAAGAAGAAGAAGTAGTAGAAGAAGAAGAAGAAGAAGAAGAAGAAGTAGAAGAAGAAGAAGAAGAAGAAGAAGAAGAGAAGAGGAGGAGGAAAAAAACAACAAAGAGAAGAAGAAGAGGAACTAGAAGTAAACGAAGAAAAATTAGAAGAAGAATAAGAAGATGAGGTTATAGAAGAAGAAGAAAAAAAAGATGAAGAAGGGGAACAAGTAGTAGAAAAAGAAGACAAAGGAGAAGAAGAAGAGGAAAGAAAAGAAGAAGAAGAAGAAGAGGAAGAGATAAGAAGAAGAAGAGGAAGAAGGAGAAGAAGAAGGAGAGCAAGAAGTTGAAAAAGAGGAAGAAAGAAGAAGCAAAAGAAGAAGGATATGATGAAAAAGCAGAAGAAGAAGAAGAAGATGAAGAAGAAGAAGAAGAAGAAGAAGAAGAAGAAGAATAACAAGAAGAAAATGTAGAGGAGAGGGAGGAAGAAGAACAAGAAGGAGAAGGAGGAGGAGA
>JAIUJO010001686.1:42500-47875 GCA_023846275.1 Vanilla planifolia | reverse complement strand
AAGAAGAAGAAGAAGAAAAAGAAGAAAAAAAAGAAGTGGAAGAGGAGGAGGAAGAAGAAGAAGAAGAAGAAGAAGAAGATGGTAAAGAAAAGAAGATGAAGACAAATAAGAAAAAGACGAACAAGTGGAAGAAGAAGAAGAGGAAAAAGATGGAAAAGAAGAAGTTTAAGAAGAAGAAGAAGAAGAAGAAGACGAAGGAGAAGAAGATGAAGATGAAGAAGAAGAAGAAGAAGATGAAGAAGAAGAAGATGATGAAGAAGAAGAAGAAGAAAATGAAGAACAAAAAGAGAAAGAAGAAAAAGAACAAGAAGAAGTTGAAGACGAAGAAGAAGACTATAAAGGGGAAGAAGAGGAGGAAGAAGGAGAAGAAAAAGATTAACAAGAAGACGAAGAAGAAGAAGAGAAAGAAGACGAAGTAGAGGTAGACAAAGTTGATGAAGAAGAAGAAGAAGAAGAAGAAAACGATGAGAAAGAAGAGGAATAAGGAAAAGGCGAAGGGCTGTCCTTGAAGAAGAAGAAGAAGAAAAGGAAGAAAAAGTAGAAGAATAAGGAAAAGGAAAAGGACAAGAAGAAGAAGAAGAAGAAGAAGAAAAACAAAAAGAAGAAGAAGAAAAAGAAAAAGAAGAAGGTGAATAAGAGGAATAAGAAGAAGGAGAAGAAGAAGAAGAAGAAGAAGAAGAAGATGGAGAATGAGAAGAAGAAGAAGAAGAAGAAAAGGGCAAAAGAAGTACAAGAAGGTGGAGAAGAAGAAAGAAGCCAAAGAAAAAAAGAAGAAGAAGAAGAAAAAGAAGAAGAAGAAGAAGATGAAGATGGAGAAGAAAAAGAAGAAGAACAAGAAGAAGATAAAGAGGTTGAAGAAGAAGAAGAAGAAGAATAAGAAGACTAAAAAGAAGAAGAAGAAGAGGAAGAAGAAGAAGAGAAAGAAGATGAAGAACAAGAAGATGTAGATGAAGTAGAAGAAGAAGAAGAAGAAGAAAAAGAAAAAGAAGTAGAGGAGGAAGAAGAAAAGAATGAAGAAGAAGTTGGAGAAGAGAAAAAAGATGAAGACGAAGAACAAGAAGAGGAAGAAGTGGAAGAAGAAGGAGAAGAAGAAGAAGAAGAAGAAGAAGAAGAAGGAGAAGATGAAGAAGAAGAAGAGGTAGAAGAAGAAAAGAAGAAGAAGAAGAAGAAGAAGAACTAAATGAAGAAGAAGAAGATGATGATGATGATGATGATGATGTTGATGAAAAGGAAGAAGAAGAAGATGATGATGATGACGATATTGATGAAAAATAAGAAGAAGATGATGAAAACGAAGAAGAAGGGGAAGAAGAAGATAAAGAAGAAGAAGTAGAAGGAGAAGAAGAAGAGGAAAAGGAAGAAGAAGAAGAAGGAGAACGAAGAGATGAAGGAAAAGAAGAAGAAGAAGAAGAAGAAGAAGAATAAGAAGGAGAAGAAGAAGAAGAAGCGAAGAAGAAGAAGATGAAGAAGGAGAAGTAGAAGAAGGAAATGATGAAGAAGAAGGAGAAGAAGACGAAGAAGATCAAGAAGAAGAAGAAGAAGAAGAAGAAATGGGAGAAAAACAAGAGAAGAAGAAGGATAAGAAGGAGAAGAAGACGAAGAAAAAAGTTGAAGTAGAAGAAGAAAAGACGAAGACAAAGAAAACTAAGAAGTAGACAAAGAAGAGATGAAGAAGACAAAGAAGAAGAAGAATAAGAAGAGCAAGAAGTATGCAAAGAAGAAGAAGCCGAAAAACAAGAAGAAAATAAAGAAGAAGAACTAGAAGATGATTAAGAAGAAGAAGAAGAAGGCAAAGAAGAAAAAGATGAAGAAGGCAAAGAAGAAGAGAAGGAAGAAGAATAAGAAGAAGAACAAGAAAAATAAGAAGAAGAAGAAGAAGAAGTCGAAGAAAAAGAAGAAGAAAATGAAGATGAACAAGAAGAAGAAGAAGAAGAGGAGGAGGAAGAAGAAGAAGAAGAAGAAGGAGAAGAAGAGGAAGAAGAAAAAAAAGAAGAAGAAGAAGACCACGAAGAAGAAGAAGATGATGAAGAAGGCGAAGAAGAAGAAGCAGAAGAATACAAAGAAGAAGAAGAAGAAGTTGAAGAAAAAATGAAGAAGAAGAACAAGTAGAAGAAGTGAACAAGAAGAAGAAGAAGAAGAAGAAGAAGAAAAGGAAGAAGAAGACGAGGAAGAAGAAGAAGAGGAAAGAGACAAAGATGAAGAAGAAGAAGAGGACAAAGAAAAAGTGCGAGAAGAAGAAGAAGAAGAATAAAACGAAAAAGAAGAAGAAGAAGAAGAAGAAGAAAAAGAAGAAGATGAAGAAGATGATGAAGAAGGGAAGAAGAAGAAGAAGTTGAAGAAGAAGAAGAGGAAGATGGTGAAGTAGAGGAACGATAAGTAGAAAAAGAAGAAGAAAACGAAGTAGAAGATCAAGAAGACATAGAAAAGGAAGAAGAAGAAGAAGAAAAGAAGAAGAAGAACAAGAAAGAGGAGAAGAAGACGAAGAAGAAGATGAAGAAGACAAAGAAGAAGAAGAAGAAGGAGAAGAAGAACTAGAAGAAGAAGAACAATAACAAGAAGAAGAGAAAGAAGTAGTAGTAGTAGTAGAAGAAGAAGAAGAAGAAGAAGAAGAAGAAAAGGAAGGAGAATAAGGAGAACAACTTGAAGATGAAGGAGAAGAAGTTGAAGAGGAAGAAGAAGAAGACGAAGAAGAAGCAAACGAAGAAGACTAAGAAAAGGTAGAATAAGAAGAGGACGAAGAAGGCAAAGAAGAAGAAGAAGAAGATGATGATGACAAAGAAGAAGAAAATAAAGAACAAGAATAAGAAGATGTTGAAGAAAAAGACAGAAGAAGAAGAAGAAGAAGAACAAGAGGAAAAAGAAGAAGAAGAAGAAGATGAAGAAGAAGAGGAAAAAGAAGAAGAAGCGAAGAGGAAGATGAAGAAGATGAAGAAAAGACAAAGTTGAAGAAGGCGAAGAAGAAGAAGAAGAAGAAGAAAGCAAAGAAGAAGAAGAAGAAGACGAAGAAGATGAGGAAGATGAAAAAGAAGACGAAGAAGATGAAGAAGAAGAAGAGGAAGAAGTCAAAGAAGTTGAAGAAGAAGAAGAAGAATAAGAATAAGAAGAAGAAGAAGTAGTAGTAGAACAAGAAGGAGAAGAAGAAGAAGAAAAAGAAGAATAAGAATAAGAAGAAGTAGAAGAAGGATTAGAAGAAGAAGATGAAAAAGAGAAGAACGAGAAGAATGATAAGAAGAAGGAGAAGAGTAAAAAGAAGAAGAAGAAGAGGAAGAAGAAAACCATGTTAAAGAAGAAAAGTAAAAGAAGAACACGTAGAAGAAGAAGATGATGGCAAAAAAGAAGTGTAAGAAGAAGATGAATAAGAAGATGAAGAAGAGGAAAAAGAAGAAGAAGAAGAAGTCGTAGAAGATGAAGAAGAAGACGAAGATGAAGATGAAGAAGACGGAGAAGAAGAACAAGAAGAGGAAGAAGAAGAAGAAGAAGAAGAAGAAGAAGAAGATGAAGGAAAAGAAGAAGAAGAAGCAGAAGAAGAAGGAGAAGTTGAAGAAGAAGAAAAACTAGACGAAGAAGAAGAGGAAGTGGAAGAAGAAGAAGAAGATCAAGAAGCAGAAGATGAAGAATAAATAAAAGAATAAGAGGATGAAAGAGAAGCAGAAGATGAAAAAGAAGACCAAGAAGAAGAAGAAGAAGAAGAAGAAGATGTAGACAAAGAAGTAGAAGAAGAAGAAGAAGAAAAGAAGAAGAAGAAGAAGAAGAAGAAGAAGGCAAAGAACAAAGAGAAAAATAAGAAGGGTAAGAAAGAGAAGAAGAAGAAGAAGAAGAACAACAAGAACAAGAAGTAAAAAAAGGTGAAGATGAAGGAAGAGAAGAAAAAGAAGAAAGAGAAGAAGAAGAAGAAGAAGAAGAAGAAGATGACGATGACGATGATGAAGAAGACAATGATAACGATGAAGAAGAAGAAGAAGATGTAGAAGAAGAAGAAGAAGAAAAAGAAGAAGAGGTAAAGGAGGAGGAGGAAGAAGAAGAAGAAGAAGAAGAAGAAGAAGAAGAAGAAGAAGACGAAGGAGAAGGAGAAGAAGAAGAAGATGAAGAAGAAGAATATGAAGATGAAGAAGAAGAAGAAAAAGAAGAAGAAGATGAAAGGAAGAAGATCAAGACGAAGAAAAAGACGATAAAAGCGAAGAAGAAGGGGAAGAAGGAGAAGAAAAAGAAGAATAAGAAGTCGAAGAAGAAGAAGAGGAAGAAGAGGAAGTAGAGGTAGACAAAGGTGAAGAAGAAGATGAAGAAGAAGAAGAAAAGGAAGAAGGAGAAGAAGAAGAAGAAGAAGAAGAAGAAGAAGAAGAAGAAGAAGAGGAAGAAGAACCAGAAAAGGAAGAAGAAGAATAATAATAAAAAGAGGAAGATGATTGTGATTATGAAGAAGAAGAAGTAGAAGTAGAAGAAGAAGAAGAAGAAGTAGAAGAAGAAGAAGATGATGATGAAGATGAAGAAGAATAAGAAGTTGAAATAAAACAAGAGGAAGATGATAAGGAAGAAGAAGATGAAGAAGAAGAAAAAGAAGAAGAAAAACAAGAACAAGGAGTGAAAGAAGAAGAAGATGAAGAGTTAGAAGAAGAAAAAGAAGAAGGAAAAAAGCAGAAGAAGTATAAGGATAAGAAGATGAAGGAGAAGAAGGAGAAGGAAAAGAAGATGGAGATGAAGAAGAAGGAGAAGGAAAAAAATGGAGATGAAGAAGAAGGAGAAGGAGAAGAAGAAGAAGAAGAAGAATAAGGAGGAGGAGGATGAGAAGGAGAGGAAGAAGAAGAAGAACAAAAGAAAGAAGAAGAAGAAGAAGAAGAAAAAGATGAAGACGAAGAAGAAGACAAAGACAAAGAACAATAAGATGAAGAATAGGAAAAAGAAGAAGAGGAAGAAGAAGAAGAAGATGATGAAACATTTGAAAACAAAAACGATATCGATGAAGACGAAGAAGAGGATGAAGAATGGGAAGAAGATGAAGAGGAAGAAGAAAAAGAAGCATATGAAGAGGACAAAGAAGAGAAAGAAGAAGAAGAAGAAGAAGAAGAAGAATAACAACAAGAGGAGGAGGAAGAAGAAGAAAAATAAGAGAAGAAGAAGTAGAAGAAGAAGAAGAAGAACAAAAAGGAGAAGAAGAGGAAGATAAAGGAGGGGAAGAAGAAGAAGAAGAAGAAAGAGAAAAAGAGGAATAGGAAGAAGAAGAAACAAAACAATAAGAAGAAGAAGTTGAAGGAGTTGAAAAAGAGGAAGAAGAAGAAGAGGACAAAGAACAAGAGGAAGATGAAAAAGAAGAAGAAGAAGAAGACGAAGAAGAAGAATAAGAAAGGAAGAAAATGAAGAAGAAGAAGAAGAAGATGATG